>PVIC010022588.1:0-27546 GCA_004025085.1 Thryonomys swinderianus
CTCAATTTCCTTTCTTGAAGAATGGGAACAGAAGGAGGGTGGGACTGGGAAACATTTTGTGTACAGGCCAGGTGCTCTGGCTTTGCCATGCTAAAGTATGGGTATAATGAATTCAACATTTACTGCTCACATAATTCTAACTTCCTGGTCCAATTGTTTAAGGGCAACTGTTTAAGGGCAGTTACAGAAGGAACAGCTTTCTCACAGGGGTACAATAAGAATGGTCTTCATGTTTATCTCCCATGAAGGAACATGTACATGATAAAATTCTATAAAAGTCAGGGGTTTGTTGTTACTGTTACTGCTGTTATTTATTCCATGGCCTATTTTAGACATTGGGTTTTTTTTTATTCTTTTTTGAAACAAAAATAAAGGAAGTATAGGGGTGATATGAAATCCTATCCAAACATGTAGCACTCACTCATTATTAACTCCCCCTTGTCAGTCACTTGGCAGCTCAGAAATTGTATTTTCCCTCAGAATCCCCCTTACACATTTGGTGGAACAGAAGGCTTTCATTTCCTGCTTAAATTGCTCCACCGAATTGCAGTGTGGATTAGGGAGAAAAGACGGTTTCCTTTCCATTGGCGGTGTTCCAGTTGGTTGATTGGGCTATTTTCTAGGTAGTGCTATTACTTTGCCCAGTGTAAATGACATTGTTGTTTACTGCAGATGATTATTCTTTGCACTGGCCTGGAATGTAAAGAGCTTCTTCTCCCTGTGGTTTGTAGTGTCAGGAAAAGTCTTCTCTGCCCATGCTAGTGGGTGCTGTCTTGGGGTGTGTGTGTGTGTGTGTGTGTGTGTGTGTGTGTGTGTCCCTCTCAGATAGTGAATGCCACTATGGGCTCTGGAAACCAATCTGTGGGACCAGATGTGACAGCATCCTTACTCAGAAAGTTGTGACATTTTGAGGGGCAGACAAAAGTTAGAGATTTCTGCAGCTGAAAGCGTTCAAAGCATAAACAAATACTTTTCTTCCTAGAAATAGGTGGAACAAAGAAGAAGCAAGAAAATAATGATGAGGCCCAGAGATTTAGCTCAGTGGTTCCAGTGCCTGCCTAGCAAGCACAAGGTCCCTGGTTTGATCCCCAGTTACCACATACAATAATACCGGCATGGGGACTCACGGCCACCAGCAATCAGTACCACATACCACAGTGCCGGGTGTGGTGACTCATGCCTGTAATCCCAGCACTGGGGAGGCAGAGGCAGGAGGATTGCTGAGTTCGAGGCTTGCCTGGGCTACATAGTGAGCTCAGGGCCAGCCTGAACTACAAAGCGAGATGTCTCAAAAAAAAAAGAAAAGAATGATGAGTCAGCCTAGTGGAAGAGGATGGAGGAGAAGCATGGGCAGGAAACCCAGTGTTTTAATTGTTCTTTGTTAAGCAAATGAAGATAAGGTGATAAAGTAAACAGAATCTGATCTTTATGTTAAATAATAGTCTTGTTGCTTCCATTCCAGGGGACAGAACTGTGGGGAGAGACATATAGAGCCTAGGTTGTGTTGCAAATTGAGTGAAGTTACTACATGTGCTAAGTTAAATAGTTCTTTAGCTGCAAGACTTGCAATATTCATGGGCCTTATTTATGACACTTAGGGAGGAATGTATAATAAGTATTGTTTCCAACCATTTACCACAGAACATTATTTCAAAAAAATATAAACATTTCAAGGCTAGAGTTCCATGGACCAATCCCAGCAGATTCTATAAGCAGAATCTATTTATATCTATTGCAGGCCTTTGTGCTCTTGTTGAGCTCACTTCCTAAACTAATCGTACATGGAACTCATCCAGAGCCCCAGGTCAGTCTGAAGGAAGATCCTTCCTGGAGACACCAGGCTGGGCCATCAGTGGGTCCATGTGCATTCCTACTCCTGACTTTCTGCATATCAAGCCGATGTCCCCAGGGATTTTCCTTTTGACATTTCACTTGCCCTATCCACATCCCAGTCCCTCAGCAAGTCCTGTGGACCGTACTATCTGAATATAGTACCTCTCCCTTGACTGCTGCCTTTCTTCATTGTTACCACCATAGTCCAAGTCACTGTCCTGTTGTGCCTTGACTATTGCAGTAGCATCCTGGCCTCTGTCTACCTGGTCATATCATTTCCTCTATAAGAGTCCGCAGTAGCTCTTGTTGTATTAAGAATAAACGTCAACTTCTCTATGCCTACAAGGTCCTTCATGCTCTCACCCCTGCCTACTTCTCCAACTTACCTCACTCCTTCCTCCCACACCCTGTGCCCGAGCCATACTGGCCCTGTTTTTCAGCTCCATGAGCACCATAAATTTTACTTTGCTTTAGAGCCTTTGTACTTTTTTCTCTTTGTGTGAATAGCTCTTGTGCTTCAGATTTCAGCCCCAAAGCATTCCCTGACCCTTTAGTTGAAGGGTGCCCTCAGATTTCTGCCACTCAAACTGTTTTTTCTCCACATCTGTCCATCACAGATTGAAATGAATTTGTTGTTTTCGTTGGTTTAGTCACTGTGCTTCTAGGATATGCTCTCCTTCAAAGCAGAGAGCTCTTCTCTATCTCATTGGCTGATGATTCTCTAGCACATAGAACTGTACCTAGTACATAGCAGGTGCTTAGGAGATATTTGATGAGTTAATCCATTGACTGGATTGATTACTGAGGCCATTTATCTAGTAGATAAGATGAGAAGTTTCATAGTGTCTTCCCTATAAGTCTTGTCTCTTCCTCATCATCATCGTGATGTCTATGCTGGGATCTGTAAGCATGTTAAACATGCGGGAAGATGAAGAAATCTTGAGCTTGCTTAATCAACACCTGGATTCTACTTCTCTCAGGTCTGAGTGAAGCTGAAATTTAAACAGGGGCTAGCTGAATAGTAAATATTTTTTGTGCTTTCCTTCCATGGTAAGCAATTCTGATGTAACTGGGCGCCATTCCAGAGGAAGCTAATGTCCCAAGAAATATAAAATAAAGAGTTAAATTCTGTTGGTGATTCCTTGCTGAGAGCCACTGGTTACTTTGTCTGCTGACCTTGCCATTTGCTGAAACCTTTACTTTTAAGGATTCTTGCTGTTCTTGCTGGCTCCTGTCATTTGAGTGGCAACTGTAATGTCTCCAAGTATGAGTAAAACAAAGTGAAAAAAGGCATTTAGTGCTGCTGAATTTGCACATTCGTGTCACAGAGAAGTACTAATTCCAGGAAGAGGTCCAGCTCATAGCACAGTGCTCAGCACCAGGCAGAATCCCAGAGTCCGACCTACCAGCTCTCCACACTTTCTTATACTTAACTCTTCACACTCTAGCACATTGCTCCACTTTTCAGTAGAGTTAGAGGAATCCTTCAAGGTAATGAAAAGTTATTCAACATGTAGCATTTCTCTGGTATGTCGTCAGTTACAAAGGAAGGGTAGCAGAGCTTTGAGAATCAACCCATACATAATACTTGGGAGTATTTTTACCACAAATGATAATTCATCCATAGCAATGAAGCTAGAAGGCTTTTGTGTAGAGCTGCTCTGTTACCTTTTTGAACAGAACATGAGGTCTTTATTCATTGTTCACATAGCACAAGGGTCTCATGGGATTGGGTTATCTCTAGGAAGAGGGGGTCTGGTGGAATGGAACAGAATACTTGGCAGCTGCTCATTGGTGGAACTCCTGACAGACAGCTAAGCCTTCGCTGGCCAGTCTGACTAAGTTTCACAGCTCCTGCCCCCCAGCTGTGACTTCCCAGCTGCTCCAAGGAAAGAATGCAAGACAGGAATGTCTCTGGAAGAATATAACATGCATGTTTTCCCTGCCTTTAATCTCAGGACAGGGCAGGGGGTAGATAGAGAGCTGGCAAGCAGTTGAACTAAGAAAAATGTTTAAAAAGTTTTGAGGTATCTATCCAACTCATTACCAAAATCATCCATGAATATTTGTGTCAAAAAACTATTTATAGTTCAAAGGCTCAAAATAGGCACAGTTTAACTAACTTTTTGTCATTGTTACTGACCCTAAGATACAAAATGTCCATTTTTTTTCTTTGTTATAGTGACCAGAAAATGAAGTGATTTATCCATGAGCATTGAGAGTAGAACCAGAATTAGACTTCTGTGTCATGCTTTGGGTATTTGTTACCTCAGTCTCCTGGTTGCAGCTGCCTCATAGGGAGTGTCCATTGACTTCAGTTACATACTCCAGTTCAAAGCATTTCAAGTTATGGAAAACTTGAAACTCCTCTTCTGGTTCAGAAAATTCAGAACCCAAGATACACCGTTTAGAGCTATTCCGAACAGACAGCTATTGGCCATATATGGTTGTTAGGCATTTAAAACATGACTAGTCCAGTTAAGATGCACCCTATGTGTAAAATACAGACCAGATTCCACACCTTAGTATGAAAAAAAATGTATAAATTGTCTCAGCAACACTGACCTTATGTCAAAATGATAATATTGGTGACATACTGCCTTAATAAGTAATTAAGTAAAAGTTGATATTACCTTCTTTTTTTTTCTGAGACAGGGTCTCGTTTTGTAGTTCAGGCTGGCCCTGAACTCACTATGTAACCCAGGCAAGCCTGGAACTCAGCAATCCTCCTGCTTCTGCCTCCTGAGTGCTGGGATTACAGGCATGAGCCACCATGCCCGGTACTGTGGTATGTGCTCCTGATTGAGGGTAAACATGAGTCACCACCTCCAATATTGTTGTATGTGGTTACCAGGTATCAAACCAGGGACCTTGTGCTTGTTAGGCAGGCACTGGAACCACTGAACTAAATCTCCGGCCCATTACCTATTTCTATTGATTTGTTAAAATGTGGCTAACTAGGGCCGGAGGGTTAGCTCAGTGGTTCCGGCGCCTGCCTCGCAAGCGCAAGGTCCTGAGTTCGATCCCTGGTAACCACATATAATGCTGGGCGTGGAGACTCACACCCACCAACAATCAACACCGCATACCACAATGCGGGACGTGGTGGCTCACGTCTGTAATCCCAGCACTCGGGAGGCAGAGACAGGAGGATTGCTGAGTTCACGGCGGCTTGCCTGGGCACCATAGTGAGCTCAGGGCCAGCCTGAACTACAAAGTGAGACCCTGTCTCAAAAGCAAAAAAAAAAAAATGTGGCTAACTAGCACATTTTAACTTACATGTGAGTCTGGGGTTCTAGTTCTGTTTTATAGACATGCCCTTGACTGTCCTCATTTAAGCACACACTGCATTTAGTCATATATTGTTTTCAGTTATTTCTGTTGCTTGTGGACTTCTGTGCTTTAACCCCATGTCCCTAAGCCCCTGTCTCCATGCCTCAACTCAAAGCTCTTAGAGACAGTGACTGTATATTACTCTTTAAGCCCCCAGCATGTGACTTGTCTGGCATTTTATCATTTGTTCTGTGTATTGTTTAGTTTCTCAGCAATGTGTTTCATCAGCTTCCACTTTGGACAATGATCAGAAAGTGTAGATTAATTTGTGTTGGGAATGTTACTTTTCCCAAAAGGAATGGCTTTATGTAGGTCTTAGTTCCAGAAAGATGACTATTTCTCTCTGACCAGCTCAAATCTGGGGGTCTTGGAGTAGATGCCCAAATTCGCTGGTGCTGTGCCCAGCCGGGTGCAGTAGTGTTCACATAGATGCTTACTGGTTTTAAAGTGTCCCTTTTGACCCTCCCAGAAATCAGAAATTTCCAAAATGAGCAGAGATTTGCACTCCACTTCCCTGGCCCCCTCTGAGAATAGGCGCAGGTCTGTAAGGCACCTTGGTGCAGTGGCTTCCATCCTTAAACCAGGGTAGAGAAGAGGGCTGTATTTATCAAGTAATTTTCAGGGACTTCTACTACATATCTGGTACATCCACAGTCTCTGAAAAGTACTGAGAAGGTGCACCCTCTCTGGGCCTCACCCTTTAAACATCCTACAGTTCTGTAACTGAGCTCTTGGCTGAGAAGTGTGCTTGTAATATCTGAGCTGGCTCAATTATTATGCCTAACGCGTGAAGAGTCTGACCTTCCTCTGTATTTCTTGACTGCAGGATCCCTGAGCCACTGTTTTTGGTTCTGCACTTAAGGAATGCACTTCCGAAACATCTCCTGTCTCAGAGGCAGATTTATTAGGTCTTGCTGTGGAAGCAGTCTCACTTCATTGATGACTTTATCACTGTAACAGTTCACTGGGAATTGTCTCCCTTTGGTGACAACATGTAAGGTGAATGACTTTCCGTTTGCAGTAGTTGAAAGGATTTATAGTGACAAGGTCTGGGAGCAATGGTCCCATCTGGTCAGGTTTCCCAGCTTCCCATGAGCAGGACCCTGAGACTTCCCATGTGGCTGCTGAATCAAGGAAGACTGACAAGTGGTCTTTACTCTGACTGTTTCCTTTGGGTTTCTCACCATTTCCAGGAGTTTGGGTTTAGGAGTGTTTAAGCACAATGTCCTATTAAATGCAGGCCCAAAATCTGCAGCAGGATTTGTTGGGGCCCACAGACATCAGGTTATAGTTCCTATAAAATAAGATAAAAATAGCTTTTCCCATTAGTGAACAGGTATTACAGTTTATATCTGTTTTCTGAGTGTATTGACTTAAAAGGTTTCCTTTTTCTCATATTGATGATTGAACTCATGGTGTTAATACCCTGTTTTATTTTGAAAAGCATCTCACTAAATTGCTCAGGCTGGCCTTGCAGAGCGCTGAGAGTCTAGTGGGCGTTCATCGGGCCTAACTCCCCTTGACTCTCAAATGTCCCAGTGTGGCTGAAGGTCACCTTCCAGTATTCTTCCTTGTGTGCAACACATTCTCCCAGAGGAGCTGGACCTCCTAGTGACACAGAAATCCAGTTCCCTGCCTGTCCAGAAAATGAGATCATCTGCGCAAATTGTCCTCCAAGAATTCTAAATTCAGTCTCAAGGGATACTCTGGAATTACCCCAGGTGGAGATCTTGGTGGTGGAAATGGGGAGTGAAGAGGAGCTAGATCGCAATCATCCTGGAGGGCTGGGGAGTAAGGGAAGCTGGAGGAAGCAGTTGCGAAGCCAAGTACAAGGAACACCACCTGCCGCAGGCATCTCTTTGGGTGACTATTCCTAGGACTCCTGGTCCCCCTCACTTCTCTCCTGGCCAGCAGTTGCCATGGCGACACAATTCTGAGAACTTGTAATTACATCTGTCTGCTTCTCCTAGAACCCTACTGAGCCACACATATGGAGACTTCATTTAGCCTGGAGTTTTCTTGCTGGTTTTAACCCCTTCTGCATCTTTGGTTGGAGAGTAATTGCCAGAGTGCTAGACCCTTGATGGCTCTGTGAAGCCACACTGCCCTGAGAGACCACCAGGACTTTGTCCCTGCTTTAACATTAAGACTCACGCTACTGTGCTGTGCTGGGACCCCTGCCTCCACTGTGCTCCAATCATCCCTGATCTCCCTGCCAGCCCTCCAGCCCTTGTCACTCTGTCAGCGGGTCTCAGTTCTGAGTGAGCACCACAGTTCTTTTCATGTTCCCGGCCCTAGAGGAAACAGCCCACTTGGGCTCAGCTGAGACTCGCCCTTCCCTTCTCCTACGTGTAGGTCACTGAACTGTCAGGCTGCTTTCTGACTGTTCACTCTCTACTTTCTTTCTCTACACCAAATTCTCAGCCAGCATGGGCTCAGCTAGATGATCTATTAATTGTGGACAAAGGAGATGAAAACACGCCACTTTAGCTCCATTGCTCTTCTGTCTATCCCATCGACACACACACAAACACGCACACACACTCACACATTCACACACACCAGTGTCTTTCTTTGGGTCTAAGATAATACCATATGAATGAAATTTGAAGCCAAGTGTTTATGGTCAGAGAGGAAAGGTGGAGTTTTTCAGGCTTTTTCCTCCAGAAAGAACCACCCTGGGAGGGAGCAGCCTAGAGGTAAGTGGGCATGGGTGCTGTCTCCCTCTGCCCCGTCCCAAACCAAGGCCAGTGTGGCTCAAGTGGCCTTTTGTACTTCCAGCCGAGATCGAATGGGTGTCACAGGGTGTTTAGTACTCTAAAACCTGCAGAATGAATCTAAAACCTAATCTTTGTCGTCCAGGTGCTTATAGACAGAATATGATAATCGGTTAAATAACTTGAAAAAATGATCAAAATGAGTCCATACAGAGAGAAATGAAAGGTCAGGGAAGGAGGATCTCATACCATTCATAAAGAAAAGGTCACTGAGGATGGAGTGAACTGAATCTTGAAGGACAAGAAAAATTTGGGCCAGAGAGACAATAAATCAGACTTCCCAGATGGTGACATTATTTTTTAAACTGGCCTCGTGGGACATTCTCTGCCCATTTGAAGGTTAAAGAAGTGTCTAACAATACCTAGTAGTGCTGACATTTTCAAAGGGTAATGAGCTCTCATTCCAAGATGAGGGCCCTCGGGATCCCCATCGCTATCTTAGTATGCCATGGCCAGCTGCTCTGCTCACGGAAACATCCCACAGTCCTGTGTAGCCGGAGACCCAAGAAGGGAAGAGATACTAAAGGTGAAACCAGGGATCTTGAGACTGTATAACAATGAAGTCACCCAGCAAGGAGAAGGAAGACTGAGTTATGTACTGAACACATTGTTATATGTGCTGTTTGGAGATGCGATAGACAGCTCTGGGCGGGGTCGCATGAGCTGCCTTGGAGAAGAGCGGCTTGCTTTTGGACAGGGGCAACTGTGTGCAAATAACAGTTACAGAAAGGAGCAGCTGAGGTCGTGGAGGACCACTCAAGTCCCTGCCGCCGTGGGCTCCTTGGAGCCACCTAGCCTGCCTGAACTCAATAGCTCTGGGCAAAGTTGGTGGGACAGAGAACTAAATGGCCCTAGACTATACTGATCTCTGTTTGCCTCGATGAAATCAGGGCAATAAATCCTGCATTCCATTGCAAATTCTAAAGAAAGAATCCTAATTGGTTCCGGGAGGAGAAGCTAGGGGAGGTGGAGGGTTGACTGGCTCAGGATGGGGTGATAGAAACATGCAAAGATACTGGGCCAGATGTGGCAAGCACTGTAGGGGATGTTTCTAAACCTGGCTGTCTGGGAACCCTCACACAGCTGCCCCAGGGCCTTCTCCCCTTCACTGGGATTTAGGTTTGTGCGATGTGTTTTCTTTTAACTTTTGATCAGCCATTTTCCTTGAACTACATGTGGAAATAATTAGAGCATGAATGCTGAGTAAATGTGAGTCCTGGCAGTCCCAGACATACTTCAGTGACAGGTTCTTGGCAGGAATGAAGACTTGTGAATCTCCTGTGAATTTCCTTTACCCCTTCCTCCCCCACCCCTTTTTCATGCAAGGCCAACGGGAATAAAACCTTTATTAGTGGCATTCTAGAAGAGTGGAGGGTTCCAGCCAGTTCACCAAGAGTGAAGTCAGGGCACTGATCTGGGCTTCATTACTGACTCCTTCCTTGGCTCCCTCTGCTGTAGTCCAGGAGGGAATGTGACTACTTGCCGCAATCCTGTGACAGTGAGAACTGACTGAGTCACTGGTTCAGGCTGTAGCAGAGGTCTAAGCTCTTTCTGGGCAGAGGAGCTGTTTCATCCCTATCACTTGCCAAGTCATTTCCTGTCCACTGGCATTCATCATCATCCGCTCATCCATTCCTTGGCGCCCTCTGGACTTCCCAGGCTCCCCGCCCCCCCGCCAGGTTTCTGAATGCTCCTCTCTTTTTTTCGCTACTGTGCCTTCAGAGCCCTCAGGTCGTCATGAAGGGTCTGAAATCCAACTTACTCTGCTTGCCAAGGACCAGGTCCTTTCCTGCTCTGCACAGAGGCCCCTGCGGGCTGTGCGACCTGTCCTCCCACCCTCTGTGCCCTGCTGCTCATCCTTTGCCTCCCTCTCCCCAGCCACCCTCAGCCTTCCGTCCCACCCTTTCCTCCTGAGCTCACTTGCTGCCGCTCTGCCCCATTTCTCAGTCCTACACAAATGACATCCAGATGTGCATCTTTCAGCCCGCACTGGAATGCAAATCGTCCGCCTCAGAATCCCATCCATACCTGACTCATCACAACCTGACCCGTCCTCACTCGGCCTCTCCCAGGGCTTGCCTCTCACAGTCTCTAAGCCTCCAACCCTTAGCAGGCCCCTGCATTATCCCCTTCCCCTCCCTCTGTCTAGCATGTTGCCAGACCTGGTTATTCAGGAGTTGTTCCCTGGAATTCTTCAGAGCCCAGGCCACTACTGCCTTCTACAAGTTCTTGGCTGGTTTCCTCGTATTCCCAATTCCCCCTCCCTCATTTGCTATGGTATACCACTGTCTAACCATCCTCCTTAAAACGTTCCTGCTCAGGGTTTGAAACACTCCTACAGGGGTTTCCATCCAGACCCTCTTGTTCCACAGGGCTTGCTCAAGTCCCATCTCTCCTGGGAAGCCACATCTCCTTGATTTGGTCCCATGGCTTCAGGACTGCCTTGGCCTATATGCCAATTTCAGTCACCCCAGCTGGGTTAGAGGGAAGACAGGGCACATCCTCTGGTTCTTCTGGGTTTGTGCTATGGCACTAGCACCATGTCTGCTTTTATTTGTGTTTGTTGACATGAGTGCCCATCATATGCGCTTTTTGATGGGTTTTAATATTTTGCATTGGCCATACTGATAAGGATGGAGAACTCTCCATACGTCCTTCTTGGGCCTTAGAGTGACAATTGCAGAGCAGAAGCTGTGCTCAGACCTAACAGTCTAATTCAAGACAACACACGTTCTGTATTAGAAGGTTCCATCCAGGCCTCCTGAAGAAACTGAAGAGTGACACAGTAAAATTATAGAGGCCTTACAAAATCACCATTTAGGAAAAAAGACAGGTTTTGGGATAACTCCCAGGAGTTACAGGCAGGATTCTAGGCAGATACAGCTTGCTTCGTAAGGACAAACCTGTGCTGTGGAGATAGCATGATGCTCACTGTGGAGACTCCCAGCTCCTCGCCGTGGACCATGGCTTGAGGCGTGAAGACAGATGCACCTCTTTCAGGCCAGAGTCCCAGCCACTTGAGTTGGCTGCACAGGTCTGCAAACTGCAGGTTCCTTGAGGCAACAGGAGCCGAGCCTCTGGCCTCACAGATCTTGTGAGACTGTTTTTCAGTCCTATATGAGAGGGCCTGACATGTTTCTGACTCTTAAGTGCTTCCTGAAAGTTGCTTGCTTGGCTCTGACCACCCTCAACTGTGACTTACTGTTAGCAACCAAACACCCAGCTTACTGAGCTATGTCTGGGCCACCTCAAAAAAGACAGGCTCACAGGGTAGAGGCCTCAAAGAGTGGCCCTCAGAAGCTGCATGGGACAGAAGAGAAGAGAGCCACAGAGTTCAACTTGGTTTCTTCAGACTGAAAGGACAAACTCTTAGAGGATGTGACAGGATCTATAAAATAACACAAAGTCAAGCAGCATTGTCCCATTTAAAGTTTGAACATGGTGACCCCTAGGACAAAGTGCAATGTCACACAGTGGGTAGAAAGTGTTAGGAACAAGTTATATCCTATAAACTGTGGTAGAGCTGAACATAGGAGTTAGTACAGAACAGAATTAAATAACC
Organism: Thryonomys swinderianus; assembly: GCA_004025085.1. Taxonomy (NCBI): domain Eukaryota; kingdom Metazoa; phylum Chordata; class Mammalia; order Rodentia; family Thryonomyidae; genus Thryonomys; species Thryonomys swinderianus. Next base: position 11,506 of record PVIC010022588.1, read on the forward strand.
CCTGATTGACTGGTAGGCTTTTATCTGGGGTCTAGCCATACCCTTCCAGGGACATCCTGAGGGCTGCCATCACCTGCCACTGACACTGAACTGAATGGACCCCAAATGACATTCAAACGTAAATTTTATTTATTTATTTATTTTTTGCTTTTGAGACAGAGTCTTGCTTTGTAGTTCAGGCTGGCCCTGAGCTCCCTATGGTGCCCAGGCAAGCCGCGCGAACTCAGCAATCCTCCTGTCTCTGCTTCCTGAGTGCTGGGATTACAGGCATGAGCCACCACGTCCAGCATTGTGGTATGCGGTGTTGATTGTTGGTGGGCGTGTCTCCACGCCCAGCATTATATGTGGTTACTGGGGATCGAACTCAGGACCTTGCGCTTACGAGGCAGGCGCCGGAACCACTGAGCTAACCCTCCAGCCCAATTTTATTTATTTTTAAATAGCTTTACTGAAGTACAATTGACACATGAATTTTTATATATTCCAGTTACACAGCTTTTGATTTGTGTGTGCTGTGAAACCATCACCACAATCTAATTAGCACATTCTTTACCTCGGCATAACTGCTTTTGTATGCATTATGACTTAAAATCTATTCTCTTAGCAAGTTGAAAGCAGTCATAGCAGTAGAGTTAACTTACCAAATTAAACAATGTACTTAACAGTACTATATATATATCCCTAGAAATTTCTCATTTGGACAAAACTGAAATTTTACATCCCCTGATGACATTTACCATAAGAATGATTTATTAGGCATTTTCTCAGACAAGACACGATGGGTCTGTGGAAGCCAAAGGGAACAGGGTGCTTACAGTCTACTTGATAAAGTGCATGTGCAGAAAATGGTAAATAGTGCCAAAGGCCCCAAGCCATAGTTGGAAGTGTCTTGTTTATGAAGTAAATAGTAGAGGAAATGGAGATTTGGATTTCCATGAAATGAATCAAGTATTAGTTTTGGTCCTTTTGCCTGCAAGACAATTCCAGAGCTGTGTGGCTGCTTTTGCATTCACAGAAGTGTTTTCTTTTTCCTTACAGAGGGCCTTACGTTGCTGAAGCTTGAGGTCTCAGAAAATCTGGGTCTGGCACTGGTACACCGACCTTGAGAGGAGGGATTGGTTGTGAACACATGTAAGGGAGGGACACTTCCTCCTTCCCTGGCAACACCAGCATGTTATTTTTAAAGCAAAGAGTTAGAGAGATGGAGCAAAGGCACGTAGTACTCCAGCTAGATGTTGAGGGCTGCCGCAGTTCTGCTCTTCCTCCCTGGCTTTCTGGGGCTTTGCTGCAGGATTATGTTCCAGAGTGGCTGCCTGGGGGGAGCAAACAGCCCACCCTAGGCACCCTGTCCACACTTGCACCCTGCTCTCCCCAGTCCCTGGACTCTTTTGTCCTGAGCCTCGTGGAAGTCTGAGTATTTGAGGGCCCTCGTGTCCAGTGAAGTTTCCATGACTAATTCTGCCAAAGCAAGGAGAACCTTTCTCAGGTCAACAAAGCTGCTCTATCATAGAATAGAGGCAAGTGGAACCAAAATTCCACCTTGGCATAAGCAGGGCTGTTTCTTCAAGGAAAAAAAAAAATTGGGAAGGAGGAGAATAAGGGGATAGAGCCAACTCGGTTCACCTTAGTGAAACAATGTTATGCTAAGCTGACAGTTTTATGGCTTCACTTAGAAGCTTCCTCCCCTGTCAAAGCACTGTTTTCCAGAAATTATTTTATTTGAGAAGGCTTTTTATTAAAGGCAGTGAAAGTGTATTTTATCTTCAGCCTAGCGGCTCAGAAACACCACCATTTCTACCAGTGGTTTTGCAAATAACTTGGTTTTTCAATTGCTTACAATGGGTTTCCTTTGCTTGCAAAAAATAATTTCCATTGTGTAAGACCTTGGACTCAAGATAACACCTTTCCTGGCCTGATTTGTAGACAGGCAGAGTTAAGAGGAAAAGACTGGAATTAAAAGACTGGGAACCCCGCTCCTGTAACAATCAGATCTGGGATCAGTCTTTTAGAGCTGTGAGTCTTACTTCATTTTCATCATTGAATCTTACATCAGGAAGCCATCAGAGCTAAGCCCTGCCTGCCCATGTTAAAAGGCTTAGAGAGTCAAAAATGAGAATATAGATTACATATTCATCAAAATTGCCAAACATTTATAAAGTATCATTATACGATGCAGTTGTTGACAGTCGCTCGAAGAAAGTTTTTCCCTGGTTAAAGTCAGAAATGTCCCTGACAAGTCTTCGACAAAGCAAAAAGAATTTGCAGTATGAAAGTTAACCCTTATACCAAGTCCCCAGAGCCAGTTTGCAGTGCACGTCATGAACAAAATGGAGGCCAGTCAGATCTGCACTGTGCTCTGGGACAGCCCTTGCCATTGTCCCCTCTCCCTACACCGCCCTCCCTTGACAGAAGTCTCTTCCTAGCAGAGCCATGGAGGCCCCAAGATCAGCTGTTGAGACCCAGCGTGCTCACCACCACCACCCACTGCCCCACTTCCTCATCCCTCCTCCCCATGACCCCTCACCACGCATGCGCATGGTTGGGCCATGTTCATCTTCCCAAGTGTTCTGTCCCACTCAGAAGCAGTCAGGCCGCAGACGAGCCAGACTCCCTGTGACCCATGGGAATTTTGGGGTACATCTGACAACTCTGGCTTCCCGAGAAGGTGAGGCTCGAAGAAGAGATTTTAGTGGCACAGATGCCACCTTTCTGGAGAAAATTTTTCATTGTTGTTTTTAGTTTCTGTGTTAGACATGCCCATGAAGGAGGAGAGCTGGGAAGGGTCTGAGGGCCTCAGAGGAGGACATTCCTTTCCTCCCTGGCAGCTCCTCCTGCCCGTGGCCATGGGTGTGTCCCTCTTCTCTCTCCCCCTGTACCACTTCTCACAGGAGGACACAGTGAGTAGAGCTGTGGGAGCCAAGCCTGCGCTTCTGCATTGCGGCTACAGGCTGTGAGAGACAAAGAGAGAGATTGCCACCTATTGACAAATGTGTCACCTGCAAAGAGGACCGGTTGTTAACTCATGGCTCCCCTTTGCCTGAGCTCTGCACAGGCCAGGAGGGCTCTAGGCCCTTTGCTTTTTCTATTCCATCAGTCTTGTTGCTCTCAGTATTTCCAGTCCATCGTCAGGGAGGACAGGGAGCCCCGAGGGCAATGGCTCATCTTAGTGGGAAGACTGGTAATACATCATCCACCTTGGTGACAGCCATATTCTGTAGTGTGGCAGGCACTCTGCTGCATATGGTACATCTCCTTCAGTCATGGCAGCAGCCTTCTGAAGATGAGCATTATCACTTTGTGAGAACAAGGATGCTGAGGTTTAAGAGAAGACAATACCTTGTCCTTGACTGTGGCAAATAAGGAATAGGTGAGCTGTGGGTAATGCACATCCCCATTGTTATTAGTCTTAAATTACTCTTCATTGAGTAGTATTCTAGTTCTCTTTCTAGTTATGTGACTACAAAGGCTCAGTTCCCTCATCTGTGAAATGGGGATGTTAATGATGTCTAACCGATGGCATTTTTTTACAGTTTATATAATCATTCATCAATCATTTATAAATGGGAATTTAGTTAATATGTGATCAGAAAGTCTATGTTAGAATCTGAACTTTTATTTTCAGCTTTGGGATCTTGGATAAGTCCACTCACCCATTATGATCTTCAGTTTCCATCTTTATGTAAAATAGAGCTAAGTATAATATACATATTATCTGCACAGTAAGATGAAGTCAGGTATATGAAACACTTTGTAAATTTTTTAAATTGTACTATTCACATACTGTTCTCATTTAAATAAAAGGCATATTTCTCCAAATGGACTTTGGGAAACTATTTCTGATCATTTTCTTGCTTTGAACTCACTTATTATGGAAATGCTTTTCTTTTTACACCTCATTCAGAGCTACACAAGAGAAAATGGGGCTGTGTAACTACCACCAGCAGTTCTGCTGGTAGCATTATACAATATTTCCATGAATCACACTTGCAGGGGAGCTTGCTTTATGATTTGTGGTACTTCCAAATATATTATCTCATTTCATCTTCACAGGCCAGGGTTGGTAATTCCTCCTTATTAACAAGTGAGTAAATGTGAGTCGCAACTAATTAAATAGACTTTTAGGGAGGGACACAGAGCCAGGGGAATTTTGTGGGTATCTGCCAGGGGGGCTGGGTGCTGATGTGTTCTTGAGTACAGGCATTTTGTATGCATTTGTGTCTATACCTCATGTGATACAACCACAGGGGTACAGTGTCTAATGAAGAGGGGGAAAGGTTATCCTGAATTTTTTTTTTTTGAGACAGGGTCTCGCTTTGTAGTTCAGGTTGGCTCTAACCTCACTATGTAGTCCAGGCAAGCCTCGAACTCAGCAATCCTCCTGTCTCTGCCTCCCGAGTGTTGGGATTACAGGCGTGAGCCACCACGCCCGGCTGAAATTTTCTTTTTAAAAGTAATTAGTGGTGGCCTTTTTCTCTTTTTAGTGTTGCTTTACATAGTTCCCACTAGAAAGCCTTGCCTGGAGAATATACCCCATTTTATCTGCACTCCCTGATTAGGAAACAACAGCTCTTCAGTGTCCCTAGCCTTTTGGGAATTACTTCCTCTTCTCTGCCTGCCAGCTTTATTGAATTCTCCTTAGCAACATGCACAAAAGAATTGGTTTAGTAACAACATGTCAACCAATGAAATGAGAGCATGCAAATAACTTCTGGACCAATGAGAGCCCTGTTTAACACACAAACTGGTTTATGGGAGAAAAGAATAACCTGGAGTTTGCGATGCAGCCTCCAGGTGGCAGCAGACCAGCTGTACTAGGCACAGATCCTTCTCAAATTTGTAATTCATTCGTTTTTGTTTTTTTTTTTTTTTTTAACCTATTTCAGGATATGAACCGTTTATTAGCTATAAGAACTTTTACAGACCTGTGGGTGAATTTTCCACATGACATGATGAATATGGCTGGGAACATGGACTTTTGCTTTTGCCACAGTCCATCTCGTAACCCCAGCCTCGCGCCTGCATCTTTGTTGGTTTTTCACAGCCACTGCCAGCCCAGTGGGTGTCGATGGGTGATCCCGCCTCCCAGCTGCTTGGAGAGAAGGGGGAATTGCATCCCCTTCATTTAACCACCATTTCTGGGCTGAGTGGTGAATGCAGTGGGGTTGGTTTTCTGCCACCCGTGAGAGAGCAAAAGATGTGCCACTGACAGATTAGTGCGTGTTTTACCTGCATTTTCAGATGGCACAGACTGAGAGCGTTCCCTGCCTTGTCCGGTCAGCTGCCCATGTCTGAGCAGAAGTCCTGACCAGAAAGTAGCTTGAGGGTTTTTCTGCCTTCAGATGGTTTAGCTCTCCTTGGGGTAGTCCGGCCTTCCCAACCTTAAAGCCAGAGCAGACGTCCACCAGGCTGAGTCGAGTGATAGCAGAGGCTTGTTTCCATGGCCTGGCCATCTTCTCTTGCCCTTTTCGATAACACTGCTCTTGACACCACTCCGTGTAGTTTTGATCCTTGGGATGATTGTATTTTTCTCCAGTGGTTCCATTTCCACCTGGCTTAGAGTTCTCATCCTTTCAGAATCACATATGGCATCAGCAAGAATTACTAGGCTCACACCTCTTTCTCCTCCAGTTTCCCAGGGCTCCTCTTGGTGCACATCCCTATACATGTTTTCTAAATCCTCAGACCTCTGGAGAATGAGGACCGTCCTTTGTATATGCAGTCTGGATGGAGTGTCAGCATATAATAGGTGTGCTCAGTAAGCTTTTAAAAAGGGAGGAAGAAAGAAATTCTTGCTTTTGGAAATCAATCGTGGGGAGTCAGAGGTACCTGAACCGGGGCCAGGGCAGGGCCTAGGAGTCAAGCACTGGCTGAAGGGCAAACTTCTGGCTGACCAAAACCCTTCAGTACCATGAGCTGTAACTCCTGAGCAAAGTCCAAGCCTGAAAATAATCACGACCCTTGCCTCATCACCTAATGGGCTCGCCTGAGTAACATGGTTTCCTTTATGGTTTGTGTTTCAGGAAGAAATAAGGAGCAAATCCAAGATTTGTGCCAATGTGTTCTGTGGAGCTGGCCGGGAATGTGCAGTCACGGAGAAGGGAGAGCCCACCTGCCTCTGCATCGAGGTGGGTCCTGGGTCCGGAGCCAGGGCAGCAGCCAGAGCCATCTGAGGCACCATTACCGATTTCATCATCTTTGTGACAGTGCACTTTGTCACTGGGGAAGATGAAGAATTTTTTCCCTGGGGTTAAAAGTTTGGCTGTAGCCGGGCATGGTGGTTCACGCTTGTAATCCCAGCACTCGGGAGGCAGAGACAGGAGGATTGCTGAGTTCAAGGCTTGCCTGGGCTACATAGTGAGCTCAGGGCCAGCCTGAACTACAAAGCGAGACCCTGTCTCAAAAAAAAAAAAAAAATTGGCTGTATAGGATTTTTTAATTAAAAAAAATAATTCCTATTGATGGTATATTCGTTCATACAGACAAAATTAACAATCTTTCTTATACCCCTCTAATCCCATCAATCTGTAGTAACTGCTATTGACAACATAGTATATATTTTTCCAAGATTTTTTTCTGTGCTAATATAAACATAATCCCCATTTTATATACAATATATATGATCTTTTTTTTTTTTTGAGACAGGGTCTGGCTTTGTAGTTCAGACTGGCCCTGAACTCACTGTGTAGCCGAGGCAAGCCTCATACTCACAGTGATCCTTCTGCCTCTGCCTCCCAAGTGCTGGGATTACGGGCATGAGGCACCACACCTAGCATTGAACTTGGGACCTTGCACTTGCCAGGGAGATGCTGGAATCACTAGCTAAGTCACTGGCCCAATCTGATCTTTATTTTATCCAAAAGTGAGATATAAACCAACCTTGAAGATACAGGTCTTTATGCAAATAAATATCGCAACTTAGCCTCCAAATTAAAGACCCTGAAATGTACTCCCAAAAGGAAAGTCTCCCATCTTGGGAACCTGAATCTGATCCCGTGTGGAATCTCTTTGCCCCAGGAGGTTCTCCTAGGAGTCCCTAGGAGCAGTGTCCCTAGGAGTCCCTAGGAGCAGTGTCCCTAGGAGTCCCTAGGAGTCCCCTGGCCGCAGTGTGGCGGCATGAACCCAGACCAAGTGGGTCTGGAACCCTGACGTCTACCCTCAGTTCAGCCATGTACAGCTGTCTGATCTGAGGGAACTGATTCTCATGAAATGCTGTGCAGAAATAGCACACATCTGGTTCTGCTCAGCACACAGTAGGCATTCCATAGTAAAAAGTAAATAATGGTTAAGCAAGTACAGAACGTTTACCTTTCTGGATTTTACTGTCATAGTCCATAAACTGGAGAAAAGGGGTACTCACCAGGCAAGGTGTTTTACCACATCAATTCTTTTTTGGTTGTTCTTGTAATTGATTAAGTTTACTGGTACATTTTAGGTAATAATCACCTTCATCATGGGGAATTTGTACTTGTATGTGATAAATTTTGATGCTCTTTTCCCATCCTCCCCCTTTGGCCCCTCTTCCCCTCCTTAACTGCAAAAGCTTTGCTTTCTTCTTTTCTCATTTTCTTCTCCTTTCCTTTCTTCCTTTCTCTCCTTTCCCTCATCCCCTCCCTAATTACCCTACTCCTTTGAATATCTACTTTTTTGTCTTTTCCTTTTTTTCTTTTTCTTTCATCTGCTTTTATTGCTTTGTTTTGGCCTCTTCATTAGATCTCAGATAAATTCACTTTGTTCTTCTTCCCTTTTTATTTATTTATTTATTTTTTGGTTTTTGAGACAGGGTCTCGCTTTGTAGTTCAGGCTGACCCTGAGCTCAGTATATAGCCCAGGCAAGCCTCAAACTCAGCAATCCTCCTGCCTCTGTCTCCCAAGTGCTGGGATTACAGGCGTGAGCCGCCACGCCCGGCACTGTGGTATGTGGTACTGATTGCTGGGATTATGGGTTGGGGATCAAATTTGGGACCTTGTGCTTGCTAGACAGATGCTAGAACCACTGAACTAAATCCCCGGCCCTTTTATAAAAGTCACAGAAATCTAAAGAAACTGAGCTTCCCTATGACCTTGGCCCTCTCAACAACCAAAGCCAAACTCAGTTGTCAAATGAACTTTATTCCATATTCCTGCCTTTAACTATCTTCTGTAGTTCTTTGCCCCACCCATAGCCTCACAATAGCGGTTGTGAAATTAGAAGGAAAATAAAATGGCTCCCAAATACTAAACAAAGCAAGAAATGTGTATAAATAGTCCCCAGAAGAGTTTAGAGTATGAGTGTGTGCGTGTGTGTGTGTGCGTGTGCATGTGTTAGCACCCACAACTACACAGACATCCTCCCATGGATCTATTGCAGCAATGCAAACCTCACAAGAGGCCTGTGTGTGGCAGTAACGGCAAGACCTACCTCAACCACTGTGAGCTGCATCGCGATGCCTGCCTGACTGGATCCAAGATTCAGGTTGACTATGATGGGCACTGCAAAGGTGAGGGGCCCCGTCCCCACTGCAGGGCATCTCTGGGCCAGGGAAACAGGACAGAGTGGTGGCTGCCATGCAATCACTTGGCTTTTCCACTGTATGAAATCTCAAACCCCAGGCGCCTCCACCCAGCAGGAGGAGGTATGAGACCAGAAAGGCGATTTAGTCACCTTAAAATACAAAGCAGTGAAGAAAAGATCCAGTACAGAGAAGAGCCTTAGAAAAAGGAAAAATGCCAGGCATGGTGACATATGCCTCTAAGCCAGCATTCTGGAAAGGTGACACAGGGAAACTGCCAATTCAAGCCCAGTTTGGGCAACTTACCATTTCAAGAGACCCCCCCCATCTCAAAATACAAAGGAGATAAAAGGACTGGGGGTATAGTGCAATGCAGAGGTACTGGGTTCAATCCCCAGTATCCAAAAGAAAAGAAAAGTTAAAAATAATAAAAACATTAAAGGAAGGAAGAGAAAACATTGAAAACAAAATGAAGAAAGCCTGCAAACAGACCCTATTGCTAGGGGCAGTTTTAATCCTAGAAATATGCAGATATTTTCTTTATCTCTTCACTTTAAATTACACACTCTCCTTTTCTGTCCTGCAGAGAAGAAATCCGTAAGCCCGTCCGCCAGTCCAGGTGAGTGTCTGGCTTTTCCTGCCTTGTCCACGCATCTTAGGAAATTCTTTTTCATAACAGAAATCCCTGAGGAACTCACGAGATCTTCTGCATGTGACAGAGCTTGTGACCCCAAACCGGCTGCTCAGCACTGCCCGGGCAACAGCAGAGCTGCATTTCTGGGTGCTCGCCATCTAAAGCAGCTGGTGGGGGCAGCATGTTTGCTGTTCTCCATTGCACCGAGCATTGCCCTGCCAGCAGTGTGTCATCTGGCCCAGCAGAGCCAGGAGGCCCAGCTCTTCTGAGAAGGGGTGACTGGATGTGCTAGCGGGACTTCGGTGGTTTTCTATTACTACAAAATAAAACTTATCCATGATTTGTGGATACAGACCCCTGCACAAGTACAGCCTCACCGTAGTTACCTTATGGATGAGGAAACAGGCCGACAGAGATTGAGCCCCACCACATCGCACAGCAGGGAAGAGCAGCATGAAAAAGGACGTCCACCCGCCTCCTCCCCCGGCCCTGCACCCTGTCCACATTCCCAGTGTGTTGTCTTCCAGGAATTTCCTTCCGTGAGGGCCCCTCTCCTCTGCTCCCCACCCCCGGCCCCTCAGCTCAGCACAGCTCCGCGGTGGAGAGCTGTGGCACGGCCCCTTCTTGGCCTTACTTTTTGTTGTGTGTAATAGAGGATGATGTGAGTAAAGAGACTTTAAAGAGGAGAGTTTTGGTAGACCTAGTCAGTGAGAAAGGGAGAACAACCAAGACTACAGTGACACCAGGAATTGTGTTCCTGTCCCCTCTCTGTGTGCCACCTCTGCTCACCTTGGAGCCAAGAAAGTGCCCGAGTGATTGATTTTTTTTCCCCCCTCAGCCTCCTGAAGTTCATGAAAATGTTCTGTATGCTGCTGCTCTATTTTTTTCTGAATTAAGCAACAAAATCTCTCTGTTCCAACCTTCTCAATTCTTATAAATGTTTTAAAGATATGAGTTTGACTCGGGTCAGACACTTCCCAGTTATGTACTCAGGATGTGGCCCTGAGTCTGAGTGACCACCCTGAGTCCCTCAGTGCAGTGAGGGCTGGATCTGATGACTCACACGGCCCTGGGCACTATGCCCCGTGGATAGTGGGTGCCAGCTGACACTGGGGTCCCTCCCACACACCCAGCTGACACGCCTCCCTTTTCCTGCAGTCGTTTGCTATCAGGCCAACCGTGATGAGCTCCGGAGTCGCATCATCCAGTGGCTGGAAGCCGAGATCATCCCAGATGGCTGGTTCTCTAAAGGCAGCAACTACAGTGAAATCCTAGACAAGTACTTCAAGGTAATCAGAGTCAGGGGCCAGACTGGTGGGTCCTAGAGAAAGGGAACTTCCTCCTCCATCGCCTCCCCGTGAGATGACATCCTCCTGCTGGGAGCCTGCATATTTCCTCATTCCAGATCATTCCACAAAGCTGTGAAACTTGCCCTGTGACCCACTTGCTGGGTGGGAGCCCGCAGTCAGCCCCAGAACCCACTGTGCATCTGCTGCTCCCGTTGGGCAGTTAAACCACAACCTCATGCACCCCCAAACAGCTGGCTGCCAATGCAAAGTATCTTCTGATCTCACCCAGCCCCAGACTGCATTGGCCTCTTTGCTGCCCAGTTGCTGCTTATCTAAGTTACTGTACTGACCCTCCACAGCCTGCAGAGCCTCCTTACCAGCAAGAGCCTGCAGATTGGCAGTGTAAAGGGTCCAGAGGCCCTTTGGAGCCTGCACAGTGCTGGTGCTCATCCTGTCTCGTGGAAGAGGCAGAGTTCCAATTAAAACAGGAGAGGTGCTGCTTTCAGACAGGAAGCTGAGGGAGGAGATGGTTGGTATGAGAAGCAGTTGAGGACACTCTTCGGGGTGACTGACAAGGACACACGCTTGTGCATAGAAACACACTTAGAGACAAGCATGTCACACTCAGAAGTACAGACTCAGTCACACACACAACAGGCCAGAGACATGTCACCCAATGACACATACTATAAACATGCATTCAAGCACCCACATTCCCACAACTTCTCCCATCATGTTCAGACGCACATGTCTAGGCCATGGCTTGGATATTCATCCTGAGACCCCCTCACATCCCCCCACAGCCTCTGTCCCAGGACTAACCAGCCAGGACTCTGAAAGAGCTCTGGCCTGGAGGGACTTCTTGCCCTGAGGCCACTCCATATTCTCAATGCCAGTCTATCTAGGCCATAAGTTATTTCTAATTGCTGTTATAGGCTCCATAGATGGAGAAATACTGGGAGTGATAAAATGGGATTCAATGGCTTAAGACTTGGACAAAGTTTCTCTCCCCTGTGGCAGAGATGAAATCTCTGGGCTGCACATTTTGAGAGCATGCTTGAATGAGAAAGCTCAGTCTTCTCATTCTGTCCTCTCTGTCACAAGATGACCCTTGCCTTAACGTGGTTCCTCTTCTGCAGAAAAACATACCACTTTGCTTTGCGGGGCCTGTTGGGACTTGTGTCCATGATTAGAGCCTGGAGCTGTGGGGCCACTTGGGACTTGCGAGCAGTGCAGTCCTTTGGTGACACCCAGCCCCAGGCACATGCGACTCGTGCTATTAGACTTGATTCCTAGGCGCCTGGGCCACAGTCCCCTCAACAACTCGCGACAATAAGGCCGCTGGAGGCTCCCAGCTGCAAACCACATGGCCCCTTGAACAGGGAAGGCACTCTCCCAGCTCAGAAAGCTTTGGACACCGCTGGCAAATGCAGAGTTCTTCCCAGACACTGGGCAGTGTCTTCAGGAGCAAATCAGAGTTTCCCCTGATCACTGCAGCCTGCCAGCTGCTCTCTTCTCAGAGCAGCTCCCTCCCAGGAGACTCCTCCTGAACTGCCTAGTGACTTAATCTCCAGCCAAGCTGACCTCATGCAAAAATAGTGGAAAAGCAAAGCTGACCAGGATGGGTGGCACCAAAGCTTACCATCACCTCAGCCAGTGATTCCGTGATTCTTGGGCAAAATCATAAAATGAAGAAGAAAAGACCCTGGTGGGAAGAGCCTCTCAGGCCACACAGCTGACAGATTCCTGGAGTCCACGCTGACACTTGAGCCACCTTCCATGTGGTGTCACCTACGCCATCGCCCCAGCTACCCAGGTCCCTCCACCTCTGAATAGTCTCCAGACTTAAAGCCCAGGTCTCCAACCATTCCACAGCCCTATAGTTACTCAAGTGCTGTCTCAGGTGCAGGCCAGGGAGGAGAGGAATCCAGAGGTGCTGTGTCGTTTTTCACTACCTGCAAAGAGGCTGAATGAATGAGGTTGGCTCACGGGCCAAGATCGCAGCCTCACAGGCATTTCCTGCTGTTTCTGGGGGCAGATACTGGACTTCTGTGCTTCTGTGGATCCCACAGAAGTCTGTCTCAGGGATCCCCGACTCGCCCTCCTGAGACGAGACTGTACGAAGCCCAGGACACCCCCCACCCCAGCATCCACCCTGCCTTCAGGTCACTGACGCTGGACATATGTGCACACAACTCTGCCTGTGAGAGCCTCCTGCTTGGCTGTCTTTGGCAAGTTCAGGGTGCCCACAGAGGCCTCCCTAGAGGATCTGCAGGGGGGCAGGACTAAGCCACTCCCTACACTCTCCCATGATGTTGGGTTGTTCCTGTTGCTCCCTGCATGCAATGTTTGGAATCAAGTCCTTTGCTCCTTAGAATGCCTTTTGGCCAAACTGAATTAATTACTCTGCCTTAATTAACCAAGACCTCACAAAGGTGCACAGAGACGTTTCCTTAAAGTGTATAGTGAATAAATTGTCTGAGACTTGTTCCTGCAAATGCAGACAAGAATGGTAAACAGGTTCTGGCCAAGGGCCTACTCACTGTTTTATCTGTACCTGTGCATGGAAAGTTTTATAGTCTCAAAATGGAACATACGTGGCCTGTGGCAGTCATGAGATTCTGCCGCTGTATTTTTCCCTCCTACCTGGAAACCTGGGACAGACTTTTCTCTCCAAGTGCCCTGCACCATCTGGAGAGTCCCCTTAAAGTAACTGTGGGGTGCTATTCATTTCCCAGGCAGCCTAGGGAAAGAATTTGGAAGTGAGAGAAGTACTAAGGGAACTAGTTAGAAAAGCAGCAGCGACTAACTTGGAATTCGACAGCCCCTCTGGTAGTTGGGGCTTCGGCATCATGAACGGTCCCAGGTGGCTGAGGTCTCCATTTAGGTCCTCCTGTGGAAGATTCCACATCTGAGCTCATCACACTCTTCCTCCAGCCCTCCGATGTCACTTGTGTCCTTAGGGCGGTCTGCAGAGGAGGTCTGAGGACCTGTGCACACATCCACGACGGAGACCGCAGCACAGGGTGGACACGGGGCTCTGCACCAGTCCTGTCTGCAGCGTACTGCCTTGGGGCCTGTGCCTGTGCCTGTGCATTCTCACTCGTGTGGATTCCACATACTGGTGCGAAGCTTAAGCCCTGAGTTATAGGAGGACATGGAAAATCCAACAGCATGATCTCTGAAGGGAGCATGGAAGGTCACTAGCATTTCTGCTCCTTATTAGCAGCACACATTCTGGGCTTCCTGAGACTCTCCCCGCAGCTTGTGAATCATGTTCTTCCTACATGTGCATGAGGGTTCATGCATGGTCTGGTCTGAACCCAAGGAAGAGATGAGCATGTCTGCAAGACTGTGTCAGATGCCCTCAGACACTGCGGTGATGCAGGCCCCATCCAGACCGCACCTTCCCAGCAGGATCTGGACTGACAGACTCTGTGCTGTGCACTTTGACTCCCCATCTCATGGTACTGCTACTTTCTTCAAATGCCCAGCAACTACAGCCATGGCTGCTCAGCTCCTTGAGGCCACACTGCAGAGGGATGTAACATGTCAAGAGCGGGATGAGCCGGGGATAGGGTGGAACTGAGGATCTATAACCCATTCCTGAGAGGCTCTCTTAATCCCCTTCCTAGAACTTCGATAATGGTGACTCTCGCCTGGACTCCAGTGAATTCCTGAAATTTGTGGAGCAGAATGAAACTGCCATCAACATCACCACCTATGCTGACCAGGAGAACAACAAGCTGCTAAGGTAAGAGAGAGAGAGGGAGTGGACCATGGTGAAAGGCTGCCTGGGAGAAGGATTTGAGCCCCTCTTCCTGCAGCAGAGCCCCGGGGCCAATGTGAAATAATAGGGGGAAATACAAATTCTGCTCTATGCTCTGGACAATATAAACTAACATAGTTTGCAACACTGATTCTGATCAAATAGTCTGAGAACAAGTATGAGACAAAACACAAGTCTGGTAAAAAGAATATATTTTTAAAATAACTGATGCAGCTTACATCAGAATAAAGCCATTTCTGAGTGGTGTGAATGATGTTTTATTGGTTAATTTTCTGAAGGAATACATTAATCCATTATTAAATAGTAGATCCAAAATAGCCTCAGTTCTGATTCTAAGATAATTGGTGCAGTCTCATGTATACTTCACTAATTGCTATAAATGTATGTCCTTCTCCTTTCCTGATATTAGTCTAGAATACATATTTATAAGTATTAACCCCTAAGAAACTTCTGGTCCTAATATGTTGGTAGAATTTAAAATAGGAAAAGCAACTGTCTTATTCAAAAGAAGTATTAAGTACAGCTTCTAGAATTCTCCCTAACACTAGCCCATGACCTCAGAGTATAAGATCCATAAATCCTTGAAATTTTGGTGACTTCAATATAGATAATGTTTGATTATTTCAGTATTTGACCCTGTAGCATTCCAGGGAAAGGAGGCTTTTTGTCCTCCCTTTATGGGTAAGAAAATGAGCCGAGAAAGGCTGAATATCTAGCTCAAGATCATTTGAGTGTAAAAGATTGAGCCAAGGCCCAAATCCAGGCCAGGGGGCCTCATGGAGCTGGGATCTATAGATGTTTCCTGAAAGATCTTTCTGGAATGCTGCTGATTGTGATTCTTGCTTGAATTCCATATTCATTCAAATCCCACATTCCTTCCACCACATCTGTCATATCTTGAATTTTGATTTTTCTGGTCCACCCAACTTGACAGTTACACTATGGGAAAGGCAATCACTAGAAAAAGGTGTGCAGATAGGGAAAGTATTTGTCAGTCAAGATAGACTAAGGAAAACATTCATCACTGTGGGGGAACATTTGAACAACTCAGATACTGATGTCTGGTTTAATAAACTGCCGTTATAAATGCTCAGGGGAGTCAAGATGGATAATGGTTGTGAGAGATCGCTGTTGAGAGAAAAGTTTTTAGGAAACAGTCATTTTCTTGACCTCTGGGAGGCCCCGAGTATATCTAAGGCCGATGCTTCCTTGCTGACACATTTCTCCCATTTTATTTTAGAGGACTATGTGTTGATGCTCTCATTGAACTGTCTGATGAAAATGCTGATTGGAAACTCAGCTTCCAAGAGTTCCTGAAGTGCCTCAACCCATCCTTCAACCCCCCCGAGAAGAGTAAGCTCAACCTAGAAATGGAGAGTTGTCAGGGATGGAAGCATTGGGGGCCCAAATGGAGACTGGTGGAACTCCACAGGGCTGGCCGAAAAGGTCCATTTCCACAGTTCTAGCCTGGGTGGCCAGTCCATCCACTCCCTGGTGAAGTGAAGGTCCAAAGTATTTTGATGGGAGTGCCTGCTTAGCTATGGTGCCACTGGCAGGCAGACAGCCTTGCCTGGGAAACGGGGAAGGTGCACACACTGTTTCAGCCTTACAGCCAATCGGTCGCCCTTCTTCCTGGTCCCACAGAGTGTGCCCTGGAGGATGAAACATATGCAGATGGCGCTGAGACTGAGGTAGACTGTAACCGCTGTGTCTGTGCCTGTGGAAACTGGGTCTGCACAGCTATGACCTGTGACGGTGAGTTGTACCTCAGACAGAAAAAAAAAGCAGTGTCAAGAGTCATATGAGAGAAGTTAGCCTGGGGACAACAGGGAAGCGGGC
>PVIC010022589.1:7311-27561 GCA_004025085.1 Thryonomys swinderianus
AAAAAAAAAAAAAAAAAAAAAAAAAAAAAAAAAAAAAAAAAAAAAAAAAAAAAAAAAAAAAAAAAAAA
Organism: Thryonomys swinderianus; assembly: GCA_004025085.1. Taxonomy (NCBI): domain Eukaryota; kingdom Metazoa; phylum Chordata; class Mammalia; order Rodentia; family Thryonomyidae; genus Thryonomys; species Thryonomys swinderianus. The sequence goes on from PVIC010022589.1 coordinate 7,380, forward strand.
AAAAAAAAAAAAAAAAAAAAAAAAAAAAAAAAAAAAAAAAAAAAAAAAAAAAAAAAAAAAAAAAAAAAAAAAAAAAAAAAAAAAAAAAAAAAAAAAAAAAAAAAAAAAAAAAAAAAAAAAAAAGGAAAAAAGCAGTTAAACTGAAGGAAGGTTAGTTATAGATTGTAGAATCACAAAAAACAATTGGAAAAAATCTTAATGTATAGAAGTTATACAGTACTGAATATAAGGGGGTAGTATGTGGCTTTTTCTTATATTTGCTCATTTAAATCTACTAAATAAATCATCATTATTTGCAGTTATATGTTATTAGCCTAAAAGATTTATAAGCTCTTCATTTTTTATTTTAAACTACTAATTTGATCCTCATTGATTGAAAGAGAATGATTTTTAAATGCTTGATAATTGCTCAAAATCTGTTTTGATGACACTAGTAAATTTAATGTGGCCTAAATTACTAGTATCACCCAAGGATATTTCCTCTCTTTTGTCCATAGAAATAACATGTCTTCAATGAGATGAATATGTGGCTACTGCAGAGTGGAAGGTTATATCTTACCAGTTCATCAGTAGCACATGGCTATTTTCCTAGGGTTTGGCCAGTGAGGTGCAGAGAGTATTAGAATGCCCAACTCTATTCCATAACAAGGTAAAGCAAACTTAGTGGCTTGGAAAAACAAAGCTTTACTATTTTATGGTCCTGCAGATCACATGCCTGATATAAGCTTTGCTAGATTTTTATTCAGATTGTCAGCCAGGATATGTTTCCTCTAAATGTCCCAGAAGAAAATCCCATCCAGGCCTTCCTAGCTTCTGGAGTTGCAGTATCTCCTTCAGGTTCAAAGCTAGTGAGGTGCTGTCTAGATTTCTCTCCGAATCTACCAAGACTCCACTCACTCTCTCTTTTATATGCACACCTCTTTCTGATCTCACTGGGTCCATCTGCTTAATTTAAGACAATCCCTCAAGCCAGCAGTAGAGGATTAGCAACCTTCATGAATGAGCTTTGTTATGTCTTAAATGTGATATAACAAGTTTCTGAGGATTAGACTATGGTTATAATGGGAAGAGTGGAACGCACTCAGCCTACTACAGAAACTTTCAATATTTATCCTCAAACTAAAGGAACACTTGGCCTTTCTACAGATGCAATGCAAAATTGGATGGCTGGAATTTGAGTATGACATTAATTAACTTTGGAATGAAGCCCAGGAATCATCATCCTGAAAATCAATTGCAAAAATGGTTGTCAAAGTGTTGCAGCTCTTTTAGAATTTGTCTAGCAGGTTTTCTGGCTCTAGCCGGAAGACCCCCTCACATAGGTGGTGTTAAAAAAAAAAAAGTGTCTCATTCGTGTGTATGTCTGAGTGTTCTACATGGGATGGGCTTTCTGTCTCCGAGAGCACGGGGTAATTTCCGGTCGCAGCACATGTAGCTTTTTCTGCACTCTGTCGGCATCTGCAAGACACGCAGAACCCGCGTGCTCGGCTTTTTCGCTCCCTCTCTGCCGGCCCATGGCGTCAGCCTTGGGGCAGCCTGTGGTGCCGAGCGCCAAACAGGCTAAGGTGGTCCTGGTGGAGGTGATCCAGGCCTTCTCTGCCCCGGAGAATGCTGTGCGCATGGATGAGGCTCGGGACAATGCGTGCAACGACATGGGCAAGATGCTGCAATTTGTTCTGCCCGTGGCCACGCAGATCCAGCAGGAGGTGATCAAAGGCTACGGCTTCAGCTGCGACGGCAAAGGTGAGCTGAAGTTTGCCCGCCTAGTCAAGTCCCATGAAGCCCAAGACCCTGAGATCGCCAGCCCGTCTGGCAAGCTGAAGGCGCTGTTCCTGCCACCCATGGCGCTGCCACCCCACGGGCCTCCTTCTGGGGGCAGCGTGGCCGCCTCCTGAGAACTGGCCTTACGCTGGGCCACTGCCTGGGAAAGGGAGACCTAGGTGTTGTCGAGGGAATAAACGTGCCTGTGGTTGAAAAAAAAAAAAAAAAAAAAAAAAGGTTGTCAATTTGTCTGCACCTCTTGCACTGTTATAATAATCTTTCCATTTTTTCTTGTTTTCCTTTATTGTTTATTGATATATTTTAGATATACACTATGATCACATTCAACATTTAAAATCTGTACCTGTACAGGACACATCTTTTTTTATTATGTATGTATGTATGTATGTATGTATGTATGTATGTATTTATTTATTTATTTATTTATTTATTTATTTATTTATTTTTTTGTGACAGGGTCTCGCTTTGTAGTTCAGGCTGACTCTGAGCTCACTATGTAGTCCAGGCAAACCTCAAACTCAGCAATCCTCCTGTCTCTGCCTCCCAAGTAATGGGATTACAGGTGTGAACCACCAAGCCTGGCACTGTGGTATGTGGTATTGATTGCTGGTGGGCGTGATTCTCCATGCCCAGCATTGTATGTGGTTACTGGGGATCGAACTCAGGACCTTGTGCTTGCAAGGCAGGCGCCAGAACCACTGAGCTAATCCTCCAGCCCACAGGGCACATCTTAATTCTCATTTTCCCCATTCACCTGTCCTACCAACTATCCCTCTTTGCCTTTCCCTTTGAACATTTTCTAACTGTTTCACAATACTCATCATATATTTTGGATCTCATATAGACCCTCAATGTTTTTATTATAAAATGGAGTATTACTAAGCCATAAAGAATGATAAATTAGTTATTTATAAGTAAATGGATGTACCTTGAGGCCATATTCATAAGTGAAATAAGTAGAGCACAGGTGTGTCAATACCATATAACAATTCCTTCCATCAAAAACTGAAGTCATTCTACACTTATATATGTTTACTTGTTTCTTGATTTGGCCAACATGAGTGTAACAACTATTACACAAATATAGATTTGCAAAATGTTTAGACCCTGGAATATGCCATATGAGGAAGCTTCTACAAGCTGCCTGGAATGTGACCCAGTGCAACAGTATATACATCAATCATTCTACTTTTAGCACAGTAAACCTCCCAGCTGACAAATTAAGATTAAGTGTGTCAATATTGGGCTACAATCGCTTGCACATGGAATGTGAGAAGGAAGTTGAATAGAAACCTATAAAATTTAGAAGTAAATTATACTGTGAAAACCATTAGTTTTGATACAGCTTGCAGTTATTTAAAACCTAAAATATCTGCAGGCATAATTAGGGGCCAGCAGAAATTTATCTCTGACAGCTGAGACGCAAATAGCATGGTCACACTCTCCAGTGTCAAGCTCAGATGATAGAACTTAGAGGAAATGGTTTCCTGTCATGATAGGCATCTTTTTTAAAATTAATTTTTCATTAGATCTGGTAAAAAGTGAGGCCAGTGACTGCTGGTTGTTTTCCATCATCAAATTTTCATTTCGTTGCATTTTTTTCTCTTCCAACACCAGGTGAATAGTAATGGAGTGTTCATAAAAGTTTAAATTTTGCTGTAGTTTATAAATTGCTGAACCATGAGCTATATTTAGCCTATCCATGAAAAATGGACAGAAGTAGTAATTGCATAAGACCTTAAGTTGACTTTCTTAGGATGCTGTGACAAATCCAAGGCTACTTATAGACTCCTCGGGATGGAGGAAACTCACTTCCAAAAATCTCACTGTACTACTATAAGTAACAGCTAGTATTTTGAGTATCCAGTCCAATGATTTCAGATTTTTCATCTCTTAAATTTATTAACATCAGTGGCCGAAAGATATAAGAAGAAAGAGAATGTGCAGTTTCCACAATGTGTTTTTAAATAGGAATGGTTATATCCCTGTCTTTTGCATATTTCCTTTCTGGTGAGAGAACAGAGAATTGGAGGGAAATATGGTGGAGGAGTGAGTTATGATGGGTAAAGAAAAATGTGATGATAATTAAAAAAGGGAAACAAAGCTTATGTATTTAGGGGGTAAAGGGTTGTAGGGCAGGCAGGGGAAAGGGAAAAATGAGAATTAAATTGTGTCATACACTGGTACAAATTCCCTATATTGATTGTGATCATGATGTGTATATACAATGTACCAATAAAGATTTTTTTAAAGAAAGAGAAATTTGAATACAAAATGGTTATGGCCCTCCATGCATGCGAGGCAAGCAAAAGTTGGAAGCACACTGGTACCTGGTCACCATGAGAACCCTCAACAATATGACACTGCCCAGCATACTTCTCAGATTAACTAAGATATTTTGTCACAAAAAGATTTTTTTTGTGTGTGTGATACCAGGGATCAAACTTGAGCCCTTCTGCTTCCAAGGTAGGTGTGGTACCACTTGAGCTAAATCCCTGGCCCACACACAGAAAAATTTAACCTCAGTTATAACTTATTTCTATATGAGAAAGAGGAGATAAAATCTATGCAGAAATAAATAACAATCATACACTGGGATGCTAAAATAACTAAAAAGCTAATAACACCTAAGTTATTTATATAAAAAATATTTACTTCACTATCCTATGATATAACAGGAAAACAATTGTAAAATAGAGTAGAAGTGAAATCCTGAAAAATTTCTGCCTTGAAGCTTTAATGCTAGAAGAGAAATTTAAACGTATGATAATTTCATTTTAATGATTTTCAATTTGTATATATTGTAATGCCTATGAAATCATGATATATCTGTTACCAATGATATATCACGATATAGCAATCACCATAGTATTGTTTAATTTACAGTATTTCATAGCAATACATAAAATATTGTTGCAGATTACAACTAAAATTGTCTTTTGGTTAAAAATGGTATATTTAAAATGTTAATAGAAAAACAGTTTTCGAGAAAGATTTGACAAAAACTTCCTAAAATAGTTAATTACCCAATTATCATTTGACTTAGACTATTATGTGATAGAAAGAAAACATAAAATAGACAAGGGTCTGGTGCTATTCTTTTATATGAGGCAAAGAAGGTGATGTTCTCAGTATTGATATTTTGTGTGGATTTAATGAAGTGAGAAAGTAAGCCATAAGGATCTCAAAAGACCATCTGAGACTGGAAGAGCAACATATCCAAGAATTTGATTTTGACTTATATCTGGGTTGTTCAGAAAAAAAAATAGCAACTATTCCAGCTCAAAAAAGGAAGACAAGAAAAAAGAGTAGCATTAGACGAATAATTGAGGTCCACCTCATTCAGCATCTCACAAATGCTAAAACCGTATGTCATCTCTTTTTTACCATTGAACTATTTCATATTTCTCTGAAGAATCCTTGATACTATTGACCAGTGATTTTTTTTCTTTTTTTGAGACAGGGTCTCACTTTGTAGTTCAGGCTGGCCCTGAGCTCACTATGGAGCCCAGGCAAGCCTCAAACTCAGCAATCCTCCTGTCTCTGCCTCCCAAGTGCTGGGATTACAGGTGTGAGCCACCACACCCAGCTATCTAGGAATTTTTATCTTATTTTTTGAAAATTGATTTTATTGGTACATTTTATATACATATATGATCACCATATTTTGTGATTTCTCCCTATATATAATTCCGTGAACCTAAGGAATGTCAGAAAACCCATAGTCTAGGACACTGTGTTCACTCTAATTCATTTTCAAGAATATTGGTAAAGAATAAATAGTAATTCATGACAAATACAACTATTATGATGTGTGCTTGTTTATTTTATACCACTAATCTGGAACTGCAGTACTTCTAGCTCTTCCCTAATTTCGAAATGACCATAAAAAACAAATATTTTCAATAGATTCAAGAGTTGGTGGCAGTCAGTACATGGTAACCAAAGATACTCACAAAATAATACTTCCAGAAATTTCTTGGAAAGTAGTAAAAATGATGAGATACATGTGTCTGAAGTAATATTTGGAATATTTTGAGGAGAATTAATGACTATGCTTTTTACTGTCATAATTTTTCTAATATAAATTCTCTATATTTTGTAATCATGCCTCATACATACATAAGAAACGAGTTATAGTTACAGGAATATAGTGTACAAAGATGGTTCTAAGCAGCGTATAATCACTTCAGTAATTGGTGGCTCCCTTTTGGAACTTTAACTGTAATGAAATATCAGTTGAATTAACCAAAGACATTTTGATAGTTCCACATAAAATCTAAAGTCATAATTGGATTTTATGAACCATTCTGAATGCTAACAGAAAAACATGCAAATGGGTTTTAAGCAGATATTAAAAGAAGTATTGATGTGATACCTATTTTATAGTATCACAGTTAATCATCAGCAGAGATTATACAAGACTCGTGAGGAAACAGCATTGATTACTCATGCTATTCTCAGTGTTTAAAATATTAGTTTCTCAAAATACAACACCATTCATTTTTAATGCATTTTGGACTCCAATATTTTTCTTTTCAATAAATAAGGAATGATGAAGTTTTAATAACTAGTTCCTTTGACCTTCCTGAAGCTGTTTGTATTTCTCAATGTCTATGACAAAAAAGGGAGGCATCTTTTATACACATTTTATATGAATATGCTGTGTAGAGATCATTTCTATAAAGATACAGCAGTTTTTCAGTGTATATGAAATTATGTGTTTAAAATACTCCATCCTTTTTAAAAATTTTCTCAAGAGCTACTACCAAATTCTAAGTGCCATAGCCTTTCTTGCATAAAATATGTTTATTCTATACTCTTGAGTTCAAAATAATATCTTTTGGATTCATTTGCATGTAGCATACAATTTTATCTGATATAATATCAATCTATGAGTATCTTCCCCAACCACCAAAAGGAAAATGAATTGTAATGTATTTCTAGTATGTTTATAAAATATTGGTACAGAACTATAAGAATTTAAAGTTATAAAAGTCATATATTTTAACAAAATGGTGAAATAAATGCTCATCTTTTGATCATACATATGATATTAATTGTGGATTCATTTCGTGTAAAGTGCTGGCCATGAAATCAATGAGCAGCAAAGGTGAACAAACTAAGATTTGGGCTTATTAGTTTCTGGCAGAACTGATAGAAAGAACATACACTTGATGGATGAGACAGAATGATTTTAACAATTTTAACTGGGGACTATCAACAACCAATTATTTTTTTTCATTTATTGTCTGGACATTTCTGTGCCTGGAATTTTGCTAAAATTCAGAATAGATTTATAAAAGTTCCAATAACCAATGACTTTGTCCAATGTCACTCTATTATTCAGCTTTTCATCACTACAACAAAATACCTGGGAAAATAATCAATAAAAAGTAAGGATGATTTTGGTTAGAATATCTGCATGCCCCTGTCCAAAGTTAAGTGGTCCTGTGGCTTTGGGCCTTTGGCATGAAGACCATTAGCTGGAGTAGGATGTAGGGGAGCAAACGTCCTACCACACCAGCCAGGAAGAAAAGTAAGAGCAAGTGTGACTCCACAATCCCCTTTTCAGCCACATTCCAATGAACCAAGGATCTCTTACCTTCCTCTCCCTTTCAAAGACTCTGTTACTTCCTAATCGGCCCAACGAAGAGAGCAAGGAAAACTTCAAGGACGTGGACCTTTAGGAGGCATTCACCCAACCTGCAGCCATCACAGACATAGCACAAGATAGAGGTGGAAATGGATGCCAGTTACACTTGAGTGAGGACTCCTCTGATTCTAGTACAAAAACACTTTCAATGAGATAGATATATATTTCATGAGTACATACGGATGCTTATGTGCATGAAGCATATTCCTTTGCTGAGATTAAATCTGTACTTTTTTCCCAGTAGTGTATTTAAAATTATGTGTTTAAAATACTCCATCCTCTTTTTAAAATTTTCTCAAGCTATCACCAGATTCTTTTAAATCAAGATAATTTAATTTTTTATACTATTCAAGTGCAAAAGATACATAATATTTTAAGAAAATGGCCACAAATGTTATGGAATGACAGTCACACACAAAAAAGGTAGAGGTGAATTGTAAGAGTGCACTGGAAGAAAGGAATGGCTTGAACAAAGGCCAGTGGAGGAGAAAGCTGGAAAAGAAGAGACGAATCTAAGGAGCTGGAAGTGATTTTAATCACAGTGCTATAGAAATGACAGGTAAGCTATAATGCCAAGTAGGTAAGCAAATCACAAAAAAGCACTAGATTGTAAAATTAACTCAGTATAATTATGGAAATAAGGATATGTTTTGAGAGAAAGAAATCAATTTACATGCTAGGCATGTGGATAACAAAGAGGAACTGTCCAACTTGCTGTCTGTACTTAAGGATTGATAATGATTTGAGAACAGCTTAAAATAATTGCACACAGGAGTGATAACCATGGAGAGGACACTAAGTATATGATACTATTGTGTGGATTTTTAGACATCTTAGCAGGCAGGATACTTGCAATTACATTTTTGGAAAAAGAAGAAAAAGTGCCTAGAAAAAATAATAAAACTGGTTGACATGGCTATTTTACTAAGCATCCAATACTGACAGCATAAGATTGAATATACAAAATGATAACAACTAGAAAAAAGGTGAAATTGTTGACCAGGTTGTGTTGCTGACTGATAAGGTCTTATGAGAGATGAAGGCTAAAGTGGGAAAATTTGTGTAAATATACACTGATATGTGATTGGTCTATAGAGAAAAATGTTTGAAAATTCAGTTTTAGATTCCATTGATCCTATGAATTTAACTTGATTTTGAAATGTAATTATAATTTTAAATGTCTTGCAAGGTTGTGTGAGGGTCTATAAATGATCTATAAATAAAGTCAATGTATCAGTTGGAATAAGCCTCAAAAAAGGAAATCAGAACATATTTACTGAGAAAGCTTCTGTAAAAACTATTTTGGTGAAAAATAAACTAAGCATGGAAAATTATGTGCACTGATGAAACATCTAAGGAAATTGAAAAAAGCAATATTCATTTCAACTTTTCAGGATTTCTTTTTCCTGCTGAAGAATCACAAATATCAGGGAGAACACTGTAAATCTGAACAAAATTTAGCATAGTCCTATGTGTCTTATTTTCCTCTCCAATAAAAGCTAACTTCAACATTATGATATGTATACAATTATTAATGGCACAATTTAATGATTGCCTTTCTAGCTTGAATTTTTTTTTTTTTGTACTGGAGATCAAACTCAGGCCCTTGTGCGTGCAAGGTTGGCACAGTACCACTTGAGCTAAATTTCCAGCCCCTCTAGCTTGAATTTAAAATTAATAAATAATGTGTTGGTCAGTACTCATTAGAGAAAAGACTTCATGTAATTTATAAGGACTGATGAGGTGGCCTGAAAGTGGGGGGTGTAAAGGGGTTGTCTATGCACTACCTGTCTATCTGAAGGGTCCAGTCAAAGGCCAGTGGTGTGAAGCTCCCTGAAGTGTCCTATGTGAGTCCCTCTCAGGAGGCCAAGGGCCTGGGATAGAAGCCAGGAAACAACATCCAAGGTGAAGGTGAAGACTGGAGATTGTCTAAAGACACAAAAGAGATCACTCCCTTTGACTACATTCAGGTGATAAGATTCTTTGACAGTGTCATTCATGCTAAGGGTGGCTGTTCTGTTTTTAGTAAATCCCTCAACCACACCCAGAAAAATCACTATCCAATTTACTTGGGTGTTTCTTATTCAGGTTGACACAATCAGTTAACTGTCACATATATCTCATATATTTTTATTCAAACATGAGTTTAACATTAAGGAGGATGACTTCAAATGAGATGGTTATTCTTCAGCTTTTACTATGGTACATATTCACTAACAATGTATTGACTTAATAGTTATAACTGCATTATTCATAAGAATTACATTCTAGAAATAATCCACTTTGTCAGCAATAGTAGAGTGGATGAGAATAATATGTATTTGTGCAATTATATGGTGTGTGGCAATAAATGAACAAACTTTGTAAAAAGTTTTACCACTTACTACAAAAAGGAAGAATGTCCTAAACATGATATTAAGTGAGAGCTTTAAAGAATTGAATTTCAGTGTTTAATGACACATGATATTTCACATATGGCAAAGGAAGTGTAGATTGAATAGCTCAAGGGGGTGCTAATATTTGTGGAACTCATTAGCGGACAGCCAGCAAGGCTTCTCAGTTAGTGTCAATATTCACTGCCCTGACTTTGTTAGTGGCTGTGTTATCATGCACAGGAACCATATTTTTGTACACAGTTTTCCAAGTATGTTTTATATCAGACACAAAATTATAATTAGATACTTTGAACTCAGAAGAGAAAAGTTGACAAAAATTCATACCGGTTTTCGATTTTAGCCACAGGAATATTTATCTGCCTTACCTCATTGTTTTGACCCATAAAACATGTTTGAGAAGCAAGGTACAGAACCATACCATTTCCCAGGGCCTCTTCCATATCTCTAGACAGAAGCTATCATTCAATAACTTCTTTTCTGCTTTTAACCTCTCATGTTTCTAGATTTCATTTCAATTTTAGAGAACACAAGCTTAATTTCAGATATCTGTCAGGTTTGGAAATTGCATCTATTCTGTCCATATCAACATGACTAAATATGAGCTAAAACATGTTTAAAGGTAGAATAGATTTTATTTTGATTATTTTATAAAGTTAGTTATATTTCATTAAAAGATCCAGTTCTCTTTTCTTTCTTGTTTTGTGTTATTATAAAACACATATAGTTCCAAGAAGTAATTCTCAAATTTTTTTCTGAAAGGAAACAAAAAATAAAAGAGACTATTTTTGAACATATCACAAATTATTCAAAATAATTAAGACTCAGTCAATAGTGAGACTCAGTCAATGTGACTAAATTAAGTATGGTATTAAATAAAGATTGAAAAACAGCTGTAATGCCAATAATTTGACACTAATGATAAAAGCTTAGTGGGTATTACACTTGCTGTTGTGGTTTATAGCCAGACCCCCCCCCCTGCCCCGCAATGCTCCACAGGTGGGCTTTAGGGAAGGTAATTGGATCATGGATATGTGATATTCATCAGTACATTTAATCACTGATAAATTTATAGCTAAATGTGACACTGGATGATGAAGCCAGTTTGAACAGGCACTCACTAGGGCATAGCCTGGAAGAGTCCATTTCCTTCCTGCTACCGTGCCATAGGTAACCCTTGCGTGCCACGTTGCCCAGCCTTGGAGCCAGTTGACTATGAATGGAAACTTCTACAAACTGTAAATCATACTAGGCCTTCTGTCTTTCTAATTGCGGTTAATGATGATTGTGTTTCAGTGACGAGAAAGTAACTGAGGCAGTCATACAAAATCTAAAGAAAAAACTAAAGCACATGCTTCTCTGACTTGGGATACCCATGTGATTTTTAAACAAAATCTTAAATTTTGTATTCAAAACAGTATTCTAACTAAAATTGTTAAGAGCTATTATATAGAAGTTTGGAGGAAAAATATTTCATAATTAAAGTATGACTATACCTGTCTAAGGCTCAATGTTGCTCTGCCCCAGAGTGGAACACAGCATATAGAAGCATAGCTATTTTCCCTCCAGTCACAGCCGAGGCCTCAGATGGTCCTCAGATGCTGTGGCTCTCAAGGGCAAGACTGCATCAGCTCAAGACATCCTGGTTCCTCAATAAGACAGTTGTAATAAGAAAGAGAAAGGTTTCACCTGGGGAGGTACAAGTTCCTTGTCAGTTTAACTCATCACACCTACTGTTTTTTTTAAATTGAATTCTTTATTGGGACATTTTATACACAGCTCGCAATCACACTCAACATTGGGGAATTTGTACCAGTATATGACACAAGTTAATTCTCATTTTTACCCATATTCCTACCTACCCCACACACCCCCATCCACTGTATACACGTGCTTTCTTTCTTTCTAAATAATTTTTATTCTTTCCCTTTATTATTTCCCCTGTGAAATAACACATATCCCACCTACTTTTGTAGGAAAGTTCTCCTTTCTTCCTTCATCAGCATGAGATTTTCATCAACATAGGATCACTGCTGTGTCCTAAGTCAGTAATACCCCCTCCAGTTATTATGTGTACCCGATAAGTAATGGCCAGCTTGGAGAGTCCTTCTCTTTACCCACTCTGAGGCCTGACATCCTGGCCCCCCACACACTTTGAAATTACACAGATCTCTACTGTATTTTTCTTTAGCCTTCACTGTCCCCTTTTCTAGGCTGGGAATTGATTGGCCTCTGATAGAAATAAACCATTAAATATAAAAAAGTAAAGTCGTAAAAGAAAAATTAAGCCACTATGCCTATCAATCTATGCACACAGGAAGTGAAAACTCTACTGAAATATATTTTGAGAAAATGATTGAAGGACTTCTGCTTCCGTCCCTGATAGAGGAGGAATCTTAGTGAAACGGGGAACATGAAATCAGCTGAAGCATTTAAAAACTCTTTTTTAATTTGAATCTCTTTTGGTACATTATTTATACACATCATGATCACACTCAACATTGAGAATTTGTACCAGTATATGACATGACTTCATTCTGATTTTTCCCATTCCCCTGCCTGACCTACAAGCTACTGTAGCCTATATACATAGGTTTTGCTTTCTTCTTTTTAACCATCACATTTTCCCCCTCCTTACTTACTTTTACACCCATTTCCCTGTGTTTTTTTCTATAAAATGGAGTATTACTTTGCCATAAAGAATAAGTTTGAGTCATTTATACTCAAATGGACATACTTTGAGGACACACCTATAAGTGAAATAAATGTTTTAATACTTTTAAAATATTTAAACATATGTTGCACTGGAGGGTTAGCTCAGTGGTTCCGGCACCTGCCTCACAAGCACAAGGTCCTGAATTTGATCCCCGGTAACCACATGCAGTGCTGGGCGTGGAGACTCATGCCCACCAGCAATCAATACCACATACCACAGTGAGGGCGTGGTGGCTCAAGCCTGTAATGCCAGCACTCAGGAGGCAGAGGCAGGGAGGCTGGCCTGGGCTACATAGTGAGCTCAGAGCCAGCCTGAGCTACAAAGCGAGACCCTGCCTCAAAAAAAAAATATTTAAACATCTGTTTAAATATTGTATCTTTTAAAACTTTTATTAAGCATGAGTGAACTTATTTGACACATCTGTATTCTGAGGAACCGGAGAAAAAGTGAGTTTTTCACACATTCCTCACCTTACCTGTCACCTCCCCTTCCTCCTGAAGTCTTCACTAAAACAGTAGATGAGAAGAGGCCACACCAGAGAGCAAGGTAGGAAGTCTGGGCGACATCTCTGCTCTTGCCAGCAGTGCTTCCCCAAAGGCAATGCAGCAACCTGCTCAAAGCTGGGAAGACGCAGCTGTTCGAAAAAATAAAAGGCCTTGATCAAACACAATAGTTTGACCATCAGAAAGCTGAAAAAAGGACAATGGGTAAAGGGATGTAATTCAAGTTGAACGAGGACAAGAACAGAGCAGAGGAGGAAAAATAATTTCCTAATAGTCCCAAAAACTGATCTCCACTTTATAAAACTCATAATCAAGCTGTTATCTTTGGTTTTCTAGGTTCTGATATTTTAAGACTTGCTTGAGAAAATGTTCTAACCCTTTCTTCAAAATATTTGAAGAAGGCCTTAAATGTATCCTAAGCATGCCAAAATAAATTCTAGACAAGGTTCAAACACAAATCACATAGACCCAAGTGTCCCTCCTGCACATGTGGTCTGAAAATAAAGGGGCATACATGTCCTAAAATACATTATTTACTTTATATTATTCACTCATTTTTTTTGAATTTTAACACAATATTTAGAACAATGATAAGGGAAACAATACCCCAAAAGAAGCAAGAAATCCTAAGTTGGAAGAATAATCAACACAATAAAAATAAAAATAGAAATGATATACACATTGAAAATTTCAAATTGGCCTATTTCCTGAGTTCAAATTTTTTCAGCATTTAATGTGGACTGAACTGCTATTTCATAGGAGCATATCATATGAGATGATTGTGGGCCAAGCATACTTGATATTTTTGTATTTGGTAGATTTGAAATATTTGTGTTTAGTTCTGCTTCAACTACATAAAGAATAAGGTTTCCAGTGGAACAAAAATATAAACTAACTTTTATTTATATATTATCTTTCTATGTTTACATATAGATAAATGAGCCCTAGAAAATTAATTGAGGATAAGATCTTGACTACAATAATTTTTCAGTTGAAGAAGTAATTGAAATGAGTCTTGAGGGATGAGAAGTTCACCTGCAAGTTTCATTAACATAAAAATTATTTTATGGTCAGCTGAATTTTTTGTTTCATGGGTTAATGATGTTCATCAGGAAATTTTCTGTCTCCCCCACAAGTGGGTATTCATCATCAGACATAAATTGGCTGGTAGTCTTTTTGATGTTTTATAGATACCATTGAAATATTAACCTGAAAAAATATACATTATTATCTTACAGGAGTTATTCAATAATTCAAAATCATCATAAATATGAATTATCCACTGAAGCCAAGTTTCTACAGGAAAACACAAAGCTTTAATAAAAATGGATTTTAATTTTTAAAAAGTAACTGTGGGCCTATGTTATTTACTGAAAATACTGAAGCCGTGACAGAAATGAGCTTCTAAGGGTCAATAGAAAGGGAAATATGACAAAAGGTAGAGCCCAGTGTTGGAAGCATTGTGGAAGACAGAGAGCTTTGCTCAGTTCACCAATTTGAACTGGATTGACAAGGAAAATGAGAATGGAATTCCTGATCCTATGAAAAGCTTGAGAAAAGGTAAGGTGCTTAAGGAGCAGCTAATTTTGACTAGAATAAAAGGAAAAACCGGTTAAGTGCCATCAGAAGACAAATCTCTAGCTTTCTGTCTTGAACTCTAGAGTTAGTTATATGCCTGTATTATAGTCAATGCCCCATAACAGAAAATAAAATGACTTCTATTAAGTTTCTTAACCGTATTATTTCGGTGTCCTCCCACGCACGCTTACCATTATAATTATCCAAAGCAATTTTGCAACATAATGAAAGATGTTGGGCTCAGGCCCCTCTGCAGGAGCCAACGCAAATTCTGGTGCAATTGTGAACTAAAGTCTTAAACTGTGGATTCAAGCCTTTCCTGCCAATTAACTGCTTACTGAAATGATTTATAAAATATAACAACTTATCCTGCCATTCCTAATGTAGCCTTCCAAACAAGTCTCACATCTTAATTCCTGGTGCATGCAACCAAGTTATTTTTAATTTGTAAATTAATGAAAATTACAAAGCAACGCAAAAAGGCTTAGTAAAATGCATAAAGGAAACCCTTAGCTTTGTTATAGTTTTCACTTTCTCTCTGAAACTAAGGAAAAATGCAAACTTCTGTATTACAGGGGAGAAAAAGAGCAAGGATAACAGGAAAAAAAAAAAACCTTGATTTTCCTGAACTGTAAAATCTTGGGCTTTTAGAAACTATGCAAAGCATTAATTCAAAATATATGGTTTACAATTACTGTAAATTTTATTACCTAAAATGAACTGTTTTTTAAAAAATAGGAATAATATATATTGCCAGGTACAACTCAACCCACCATAAATACTGGTGAGACCACACACCTATGAACATTACTTGACTGGAAATTTAAATGTACTTCAAGACTGATAAATAGAATTGGGCACACAATGAAAACAATACAAAAGGGTATATTCAGAGTTACTGGATAACTTCTGCAAGAGCAACTTCAGATATTGGCAAAGAAATAGCTGATTCCATTGCATAATTAAAATAATAGCTAGCCAGCTGGAATCTCTTTGCTATTCAGATCCGTTCTCTCCTAATGACCTTTTCATAAGCCAATACAAGCAACTGAGAATCCTGACAACAAAACATTCTGACCCAATTATATGCCATATGCAGCTGTTTCAATTTGGAATGACGCGAGACCCAGTAAACTTTAAAAAGTAGTAACTGATTTGAGGAATCAAGATATCTAAGGGTGATATGTTTTCTGTTGATATGGATGCTCTATGCTATATTGTGAATAAGATTAAAACCCTAAATTCCGGGGCCGAAGATTTAGCTTAGCGGTTACGGCGCCTGCCTCGCAAGCGCAAGGTACCGAGTTCAATTCTCAGTAACCACATACAATGTTGGGCATGGTGTCTCACGCCCACTAGCAATCAATACCACATACCACAGTGCCGGGCGTGGTGGCTCATGCCTGTAATCCCAGCACTTGGGAAGCAGAGGCAGGAGGATTGCTGTGTTCGAGGCTTGCCTGGGCTACATAATGAGCTCAGGGCCAGCCTGAACTGTAAAGCGAGACCCCATCTCAACAAAAACAAACAAACAAAACAAAAAAACCCTAAATTCCATTGAACTGAAAAGCCTAGACGCATTTCTCACTCTTAGCTCTTCTTACTTACTTCCATTAACTTCCACAGCGTCGCTGGGTTTGGTGGATCAAGCCTGTAATCCCAGCACTTGGGAGGCAGAGGCAGGAGGATTGCTGAGTTCGAGGCTTGTATGGGCTACATAGTGAGCTCATCAGGGCCAGCCTGAACTACAAAGCGAGACCCTGTCTCAGAAAAGAAAAGAAAAAAAAAAAAACTTCCACAGCGTTGATTAAGCCTTCTAACCAGACACCGCCGACAGACCTTCCATCTCCAATCTCTCATCAATTCCGGCTTACTTGACCTGAAGAGAGCTAGTAATCTATATGCCAAGTTCCAAAATGCAGCTGTTTCCATTTCCGTGGCTGGTGCGTAATTACCTTGAAATGCAGGCTCTTCCCATAAGGCACAAGGAGCTTCAGGGCAGGGAACGCCCACTTGTCCCAGGCTCCTGCCCCCACCTGCTTCCCATACGGTTTATACTTTTAATCCATCACCAGTCTAACACTCTTCTGCAATAAAAGTGTCTAATTTCCTGTTTAACTTATTTATACCATTCTCCTTAATTGCCGTATGTTCTTCCTTATTTTGTATATTTATTATCCACTGGGGGGAAATAACTAAAATCATTCAGAAAGAGCTAGAATGCATCTAAGAAGTTTTAAGTCCTATCTCATTTCAAATGATGTCTCTGAATTTTGTCTGTTTCACAAGAATAACTCTTGACATGTTCTCTCATTCATTCTATAATGTGATTTTCTTCCTGAAGCCAGGAAAGATAAATGACTGCCTTTAAAAAGCACCTATTTATTGGTTTAAATTAACTTTATTGGTACATTTTAGGACTACATTACGATCCCTTTCATCATTGAGAATTTGTACCTGGACATGATATACATTAGTGTTTGATTTTTCCCATTCCCCTTCCCTCCCTCCATGTTTACAAAAGCTTTGTTTCCATTTTCCCTCTTTTCTCATATTTTTTTTCATTTTCCTTATTTCTTTTTTCCTCACCTTCTTCCTTACTTCCCCTTCTCCTTAGAATCTTTACTTTCTATTTCACATTGTCTGTTATACATCTTGTCCTCATTTCCACTTTCAGTTGTTCACACTAGAGAGACAATTCAGTATTTACACCTACATTTACTTTTAAAATGATGTGAAATAGGAAATACTCAAAGGGAATGTGGTAAGGGAAAGTAATGAAAGGAAAGAATAAGTATGATTTGAAAAGAAAAAGAAAGCACATGTATATAGTGACTGGGCATTGTGGGTGGGTATGGATATGGGTAAAAATAAGAATTAACTCATGTCATAGACTGGTACAAATTCCCCAATTTTGAGTGTTATTATGAGCTGTATATAAAATGTTCCAATAAAGAATTCAATTGAAAAAATAAAAGTAAATGATGAAACTTACTTCATCAGATAAGTAATTATTTATATTGATCTCAAGCCAAAAACAAATTTTCACTATCTACTAAAAGGGCAATAAAATTAAAGAATAAAAGGTAATATTTTAGCAAAGCATCAAACTATATCCAAATATCATGTTTCTAATAATTCTGGTATTAATCATGAAAGTAGAGGCTTTTTCTTCAATTTTAAAGAAATTAATAGAAGTAGCTGCCATTATAAGAACAAATTTTTCTCTCTCTCTCCCTCATAATTATTTCTGTATTCACTTGTAATGCCTGAACCACTAAAGTAACTTCCATTCTCAAATTAGAAATTGGAGCATTTTTGCATCTACATTACATTAAATATCTGATAATACATGTTAATAAGAGAGTGAGGGTTCTGATTATTGTATTATCAGAATCACTTTCATAGGTTTATAAGTGAGCAAGAAATTTTGAAATCAGACACAACTAATACCCAACATAATAATAGAAGGTAAGCATTGTTTTGTGTTTATGAATCTATTGAAAACAGGGAAAGTAACAGAGGTTCATGCTAGTATGCAAATAGACAGAAGTACTTAAATTAGATGTAAAAATGACTATATTTAGTACAACACCACAACCTTCATCTATACAAATTTTCTACCTTGTTAGGTTGAGTTTTACTCAAACAATGATTAAAACGTCTGATTATTTTTCTCAACTCCCTTCACTGGAATAAAATTAAAAGCAAAATAAATTTACCTGTAAATTTTTGTCCAAACTATTTCAGTGAAAATATTCAACTTATAGGAGTGGAGTGGTTAAATAAATCAAATTGATTCTTTGCACCAATATAATTTATTATTCCAACATAAATGCAGAGCTTGAAATGCAATATCCCAACTTTACTCATTTAAATTTGTCTTTCCATAGTTGATATTTAGCTTATGAAGGCAAGAGTTTGCCATGTGATAAAGTGCACACAGATATAAATGCAACTGAAATCACCTTAATAATCTTACCTATCTCTATTTTTCTTTATCAATACTTACAGGAATATAACAAAAAAGGTAATCAAATTTCTAGTATGAAAACAATTCCTGAGAAGATGTGGGTCAGCAGAGTTGATGAAGCTGCAAAATAAAAAAATAAGGAAGTATTTAGGATCGGGCATATCCCACTAGATGGGCAGTATATTCTCAGGGGCAATATTGACGCACTGAGAAATAAATTAGTTCTTTGATTTTCCTGGCCTGCCTTTAATAACACAACAATAGTTTATACAAGAAGATCTCAGTGGACCTGAAAGTTTGTAATTTCCAAAGACCTAAAATACTTCTAAAAATTAATTTATGCACTAAGGAAATTTAGTGGATTCTTAAATTGGCTATTTTTGTTCAGCTTCAATGTTTATTGAAGTTCAATGGAAGTGTTAATCAACCTCCAAAACTATAGAGCATTTTCATTGTAAAGTACACCTTAAGGAACAATTTTTTGCACATACCCTTGGAACTATAATACTAGGTACAAGACCCTAATCTGTTGCTTGAATGAGGTGACATACCATACTCTCTACAATGGCAGCCATGCTTATTTGATAATCCTGCCATATATTTAACTAGAGTAAAATATATTTAACTTGAGTAAAATTTAACTTGAATGACTCCTTACAATATTTATACCAAGATGATTGCTGTGGTAACTTCAGACATCAGTGATGTAGACTTAATCTCAAAACTAAATATTTCACATCACTGTTATGACTATCATTCTGCCTAAGAATCAGTTTCATGGTTCCAGACTAATATGTATTACACTGAGTAAATTCAGAAAAATGTACCTTTATTTATTTGCTATTTTCACTTCTTCTATTATATAAGTGATTTGACAAGGTTATTACATACAGTAAAGGTTATAACATACAGTAAGGGTATTTATTTTATATACTCAAAGTACAGAATAGTAGAATTAAAGTAACAATTTAGACACATTAAAAATTAAAATATGTGCTAATGCACTTAAAATATGTGTAACACTTTTCCACTTAAAACTGAAAAATACTACAATTCAATGAGACAGAAATAAATGTTGATATTTATTATGCTTATTAATTCCGAAGTATGCTATTTTAAAAACATTGACTCACCCAAAATTGCTGTTGAGATTCATATTATCTCAGTTATGATTTCAGAAGAATTTTTGTAGAAATTGACTATTCCTAAATTTAGAGCAGATAGACATATTTCTGGGGTTTAGACAATCTGATTTCAAAGTGTCCATCACCATAAAATTATCAAGACAGTAGTGTGTGATGTTAGCTGTCTGAATCGAATCAACATTCTAGAGATAAAATATCAGAAAAATTTCAAGTGGAAAACACTGGAATAATGTTAAAGGGGAAAAATGTAAATATGCACATTTTTATCACATCCATAAAATTAAATGTAATGGATGATTTCAATATAAAGTGATAAAGAATTCTAAAAGAAAGCAGAACCAAGAATTCTAACAGTTTTGGGTTAACCAAAACTATTCTGGTAAAACACACACTTATCCCTCACACACACACACACACACACACACACACACACACA
>PVIC010022590.1:0-27527 GCA_004025085.1 Thryonomys swinderianus
AACACTGGGGGATGTGTACCAGTATATGACACAAGTTAATTCTCAGTTTTACTCACATCCCTACCCACTCACAAGCCCAGTGTTCATCTTTTTATCTCTGTCTGTTTCTGTGTCTCTCTGTCTCTTGCTGTCTCTGACTGTCCCTTTCTGATTCGGTCTCCCCTCACTCCCATCTCACCTCACTGTCTCACAGGTTGCAGGGTCGGCTCTAACATTCCGGGAGCGCCTCACATCAGCACCCAGCTGAGCACAATACCCAGGCAGGCACAGGACCCCCCACTAGGACCCCACATCCCACTCCTCTTTGCTGGGGCAGGAGTTGATGCCTGGGCACAGTACAGGGTGCAGGAAGAAGGAATGTGACCCCCCCCCCCCAGAACCCAGGCTCTACTTTGGAGCTCTAGGAAGGGCAGCTCCCTTGAACATGAAAATGAGACTTTTGAACAAGCTAAGTACCTTGTGCCTCGAAAGAGAAGGACTCAAAGTCTTCACAAGACACAGGCTGCCCCTTCCCCGAAGAAGTAAGCCAAGTTCTGTGAGTTGCAGGAAGTTGATGGAACGCCTACTTTCACCCCAGTTCCCACAGACACCCTGCCCCATCTCACCACCCCTGTGGAGCTCCAGTAGGGTCCTCTGTGTTAGCACCACCAGGCCAAGTCAGAAACCACCCAGACACTCGTCAGCAGGAATGGGATCAACAATCGTAAGCATCGAGATGGAACAACAGACAGAGAAGCTAGCCAATCCAATCTGGTGCATATTCTCCAGCTTTGGACTAAGCGCGCCCTGCTCCTGTGGCATCGTGTGTAGCTCAGACTGGTCAGTCCCCCAAGTGTGAAGTGTACAGGCAAGCTCTGCCTCGATGGGCCCAGGTAGGAGGAGGATGGGGGCCCTTTTTGGCCATGGACCCAGGCACCCATCACCTGCGTATGCTCAGCTTGTAAGAACGTGGCAGGCTGCACACCAGGCAGTGGACATCTGTGTATTGTCACACTCCAGTAATCCACGGACAGAAGGCACTGACACAGCTCTGTGGCTTCTCTAGCTGATAAGAGGTGGCTGCACAACAGTCCCCCAGACCTCCTAGTGACCCCCAATGAGGCTTTCACAGCCAAACTGTCCCAGGGGAGGAGCTGGGCCGCATCCCACAGGACGCACTTCTGTGGCTCCACTTTGTTTCTGTTATAAAACCTGAGATAAAACCAGTTCCAAAGACCCAAGTTGAAGAGGTTTTTGTTTACACTCCATCAATCTTGGTGCTTTTGATGCTGATATTTAACCCACCCAGAGAAGAAAATTATAACTTTCAACATTCCCCTCCCAATTTACTATAGAAAATGTTAAGCGTGCGCAAAACCAGTGTGTGACCTTCCTCAATGAATCCAGTTATTGTCAACAAGCTTATTCTCCTTCACCTGTGGCTCCTGTGTCATTTAAAGTGAGTCCCAAACCGGGCGTAATGGCTCACGCCTGTAATCCCAGCACTCGGGAGGCAGAGACAGGAGGATCGCTGAGTTCGAGGCTTGCCTGGGCTACATAGTGAGCTCAGAGCCAGCCTGAACTATAAAGCGAGACCCTGTCTCAAAAATAAATAAATAAATAAATAAAGTGAATCCCGAGCCTCAGATGTTTCCTCTCCAAAGATTTTAGTGGAAGCGGAGCATTTTCCTGCCACTAATGTTTAAAGCTACCCCCTCCTTGGGCCGGGGATTTAACTCAGTGGTTCTGGCGCCTGCCTAGCAAGCACAAAATCCTAAATTCGATCCCCAGTAACCAGATACAACAATACCAGATGTGGCGACTCATGGCCACCAGTAATCAGTACTACAGACCACAATGCTGGGAATGATGTCTCATTCCTATAATGCTAGCACTCGGGGAGGCAGAGGCAGAGGCAGGAGGATTGCTGAGTTCGAGGCTTGCCTGGGCTACGTAATGAGCTCAGGGCCAGCCTGAACTACAAAATGAGACCCTGAATTTTTTTTTTTTTTTTTTTTGAGACAGGGCCTCGCTTTGTAGTTCAGACTACCTCTGAGCTCATTACGTAGCCCAGGCAAGCCTCGAACTCAGCAATCCTCCTGTCTCTGCCTCCCGAGTGCTGGGATTACAGTTGTGAGCCACCACACCCAGTGAGACCCTGAATTTAAAAAAAAAAAAAAACAACAAAAAAAGAAGCCCTACCCCTCTTTTAAAGAAGTCAGGAGCTGAGAACAGTTAACAGTTGGTGACATGGGTGTCATTCCCATGGGAAGGTGTCTGGCTGGGGTGGGTACCAGGCCTGCCTTTGCTATGTGTATCACGGCCTGTTGACAGCACTATCCTACTATCCATGAGGTCCTCTTGTTGTAGATAATTAATTAGTTAATTAAATATCATTTTTTGTTTTATTTTTTGGAGACAGGATCTCACTTTTGTAGTTCCTGCTGGCCCTGAGCTCTCACTATGTGGCCCAGGAAAGCCTTCAACTCACCACAGTTCTCCTGTCTCTGCCTCCCTGAGTGTTGGGATTACAGGAGTGAGCCACCACACCCAGCATTGTGGTATGTGGTACTGATTGCTGGTATTGTGGTGTGTGGTTACCAGGGATGAATTTAGAACTGTGTGCTCGGTAGGCAGGCGCCAGAACCACTGAGCTAAATCCCCGGCCCAGTGTATTAAGTATCTTATAGGCAGTAAGACAGGGCAGGCTTTTGAGGAAGCAACATGGAGGAGAGTTAAGGCACAGTCCCTGAAACCCAGCACTGGAAAAGGGGAGGAAACTATCACACCCTTGTACTTCCCCTCAGGATGGGTATCAGTGGTTGATATTCTTAACAGATGTCACTCATCTGGGTGGGGGATCAAGGTCTTACCCACCCCTATCAGAGAAGATCTCTGAAAATCCTTGTGCTCTTGCAACATGGTTCACTTCCCCGAGTCCCCCTGGATCTGTATTTAATCAGTATTACCTAAGTAACTACTTGCAATCTTGCTAGTTGACTGTAGTTTTTGTCCCATGTTGAACCAGCCCCACTTCATGGTTTTGCCCCATAAATCCCCCTGGGAAACAGGATTTCCAGGCCACCTACTTTCTGATGCCCCACATCTCTCTTAGACAGAAGTTATCTTTCTCTCAAATTTTCTTACTCTTAACCTCCGTTCTTTCTAGAATTCATTCTGTAGATTTAGAGAATATGAACTCACTTTTCAGATACGTGACACGTTTAGGAGTTAATCGTTCCCCCTACATCATTCTCGTCATTATCCTCAGCCAGACACTTGCACCAGGGGACATTTGAGTCTTAGTCTCACAAGGCTCAAACACAGGTGCTCTTTGACCTGCAGTAAAATGATGTCCAGAAAAGTCCATCAAGTATAGAAAAGCTGCTAAGGAAAATTAGTGTCATCGCCTGAGCTGCCAAGGTGACAGCTGAGCCACACAGGCCACTCCAGAGTTCAGTGGTTTCCATTGAAACTGAGCGGCTGCCCACACAGCATCACCGAGTGTCACACGGCACGTCTGTGACGCCCCTTGGGGAAAAGGTCACAAGCCCCAGAGCAGCTCCCACAGAGCCCGACACATGGCCGTGAGTCCGGACTGCCTGCACTAGGTCTAGTTCCTGTCCACACTCAGCTCTTGTCCTCAGCGGGGTGCTGCCAGGTGGGTAACTGCAGTCCTGTGGCCAGGAGCCTAGAAGCAGCAGTGGGGTCTCCTGGCCACCACCTTGAGTTCAGCAGCCACATATAGGAAGTCTATCATTTCCTTCAACTCACATAGAAAACATGAAGCGACAGGCCCACATATCAACTGGGAGACTCTCTGTAAAATCCTACAGAAGGACCCCAACAGCTTCTCTCCCCAATTTCACAAGGGGTGGGGAAAGCCTTCAGTCAATGTCCAGGGAGGTGCTGGGCTAGGTACCCAGCTGCCTTGCCCTAGGGTGGGCGGCTTGGAGGATGTCAGTGCAGGGTCCCCGGTCTCCGATGATGCTCGCAGGACTCGCCCCCGAAGACCCCTGACCTCTGTCCCTATGTGTCTCCTGAGGAGATGTGGCCCAGGCCCAGCCCCCAGCTCTAGGGGCAGGATCTGCCACAAGGCACACTGGGGTCTTTGTGGAGGGCGGCTCGCACCAGAGATCAAAGCAGCGTGGCCTGTGGGAGAGCAGGTCAGAGCGCTGTCATTTCAGGAGCTCTCAGTATTGCGTGCTGGCCCTGCAGTCACAGCCCTGTCCTCGCCCGCCGTAAATGACTGCTTGAGCTGCTGTTTACCCTCCTGCTCACTCGTGCCTCTAAAGGACTCGCTCTGAATATGTCACACAAGCTCAGACCCTCGGGCCACCCGGATGAGGAGTGTGACAGTGCATACATTTGTGGTCGAAAAGCTGTGCAGAAAATCCACCTGAGGCTGCAGAGGCCCAGGACACACCACAGAGCAGCTGAGAGCCACCCAGAGCCCTGCCTCCTCTTCCCTGCCTTCATCCTAGGAGGAGCTACAAGGGATCCTGGGGCTTTGAGATTCAGGTTTCCCTGGCTCCTGGGGCAGCAGCATCATGGCGTTTAGTCATAGGTCAGGCACTCAAGTCTGTGCCAATAAATATTTCTCCAGTTAAAAAAAAAATGTTTCTTGGCAGTACTGGGGTTCGAACTAAGGACCCTGGGCTTGCTCTGCAGGCATGGGTGCCACTGAGCTGCACCCCCAGCCCAGTCCAGTAAGGTCACACCCATGTGGGTGAGTCCCTTACCTCCTTCTTCCCTCTTCTCTTCCCTTCCTCTTTCTCTCCTCTTCCTATTCCTTCTTTCTTCTGTCCCTCCTTTTTTTTTTTTTTTTTTTTTGTGGTACCGGGGCTTGAACTCAGGTCCTTGTGTTTCCAAGTTAGGCGCGGTACCACTTGAGCTAAATCCCCAGCCCCCCCCCCTTTCTATAGCCATCCAGGCAGGTGTGAAGCACTGTCACTGTGATTTTCATTTGCATTCCCCTCATGACTGGTGACGATGAACATCTTTCCACCTGTCTGTCAACCATTCATCTATCTTCATCAGAAAATATCTCACTTCCGATTCCTTGATCCAATCTATTTAAAAATCAGCCTCTGTCTTTTGTTGCTGAGTTGTAGAGTCCTTTCTACATTCTGGACCCTGGCCCGGCCCGTATCAGACATGTGATTTTTAAACACTTTGCCCACACTGAGGCATCCTCTCACTTTTGTAGTGTCTATCCTGGCACAAAAGCATGCATTTGTGCTTGCATCCAATCCATCTAGCTTCTTCTTTTTTTGCGTAAATTTTGGTATCATAGCTAAGACTTTGTGGCCTGAAGATTTAGCCCTGTATTTCCTCTAATGTCTTGCAACTGATGCATTTGAATGAAGGTTTTGCAGGAGGCAGGGCTCCGGCTTCATGCCTTCACCCGTTGTGTGAACATGCTCTCTGGTTGTGTGGAAGAAGAGGTCGCACCATCAAGTGTATTTAGAGCTCAGGAATTTGCATTTTGGAGGGTGACTTTGCCCAAAGCCAGAACACAGCCAGGGTCTGAAGTCTAACTACCTGGGCTGGTGCCCCTAGGTCGCCAACTTCCCTGTTCTGCTGGGAGGAAACCTCTTCTTCCAGAACACCCAAGCCAGGCCTCTGGGTGCCCAAAATTCTCCACCCTGCCCCCGTGGTACCCCAGCATAGGGGGCAGGGAGGATGAGGGACAACAGGCACTACAGGGAACCCAAGGTATCCCAGAAGGGACAGAGTTGGGTCACAGACAGGACCTGGATTGGGAAGCATGGCAGCCACAGCTTGCAGCAATGTCACAGAGGGTATAACTTCACACAGCTCTGAGGGCCAGGTGGCACCGGGAGGTCCCCACCAAGCAGGGACAGGCGGTGTCCTCATCAAGTATGAGGCCCAAACTTAACCCATCACGCTGAGGTGCCACAGGCCATGCCAGGGTGCTCAGAGCAGAAACACTGGGCCTCTAACTATAGGAATGGTCGCTCAGATGGGCCCCGTAGGAGGCAACCTGGGCCTTTCATGACCCAGCTCCCCCACAATCTCTCACACCCCTCCCCCAACACCCTCGTCCCTTGTTCCCCCTCTTCTCCCGTCACCATCCTAACTCAGCAACCCAAGGCGTACAGGGACTCCGTGCTCAGCCACACAGAGCCTCAGCATCACAAGGGACTTATGTGGGACCTGGAAGAGAAGAGGAACAGGAAGTGAAAAGCTTTTCTATAAAGGACCTGAGATGTGGATTTGCAGGTCATACATTCTCCATCACAATCACCTAACTCTACCATGGCAGCATGGAAGTAACCATCAAGGATACATAGATGGGTTTGACTGTGTTCCAATAAAACTTTATTGACTCTAACAAGCACAGGGCCAGATTTGCCCACAGGTAGTTTGTAGGCCCCTGGTTTATAAGTTCGCAGAGTCCAACATCTAGGAAGCAGTGTTAGAGCTGGGGACAGCAAATAGGTCTCAACCCTCTGCCCACTCTGTTTGTCCAGCATGGCTGCCAGGCATGCTACATGGAGCAGGATCTTGACCCAAAGGGAGCACACACCATGCCATGCACAGAGAGAGGGATGGCAGCCTCGGAGCCTCAGACAGACCACTTGATTAATGCTCACTTTGTACAAAATTTCTAGAGCCCACAGGGTGATGTGGCTGTGGCCAGTGAGTCCTCCGTGTAATCCTGTGGGAAAACATACCCCTTCCCTTGTTACTGCATGTTTACACCACATGAGCCATTCTGGCCTCCTTGTGCCCAGTGTTCTGTTCTGCCCTCTTAACCAGAACCCAGGGATCCTGCCATCCCAGAATTTGTGAGACTTGGTGTTGTGGGGTTTGGGGTCCATAAAAAATATAGATGGGACTTACAATGTCTTAAAGGGTAAGCGTTTGTTCTGGAACATCAACTGTAGACCCTTGTCCCTGCATGGGGCACGAAGGGCCCTGGTGACAGCTGAGGCCTCACTTTCCATGGGGGAAGCTGGTCTCCAAAGCACAGCATGCTAAGCACCAAGCTCTGCTCTTTCTCCATGTGGTTATGACAGCCAGGGCGACTTTAGTAAGAGCCAATTAGCAAGCAACTGTACCAGAACTCTCAAAGCTTGGGGCAGGTGGGACTGATGCAAGAAACATTTAAGACCCTTCATTCTATACACTGAGCTAATTTATTCAAAAAAATTACCTCGTCTACTTTGGGATGTGTCTGGTATCAGAGCTTTGAAATTGTGTGGGCCTCAGTGTACTCGGCTGGTTCATGGAGTTTCTGGAGATACTGAACTGTACAGTAAACAATGCCAGCACCAGCCCGGTGCCCAGGGCCACCCTGGAGACCACACACAGCTTTAGGGAACAGTCCAGGCTCTGCCAAGGGCTGCCTCCCCGCAAGAACCTGTAAGTTGAGGTATCCTCTGTGTCCCCCCATCCTCCACTTCAGAGAGCTCCCCAGAAACCCCTAAAAAACAAGGGCTGCGAGCAGGGCATGGATAGAACCGGTATGCCTGCCCCTCTCTGTGCAGTTCTGAAACGTGGTATGGTGTGACAAGCTTTCTGCAGCCTCTAACAAGGTCCCCAGAGGCACCTGAGTTGGGTTCCCTTATCACACGGACACCCTTTATCGATTTTCCTTCCTCCCCATCTCACTTATCCACTTATCTTCTCAGGGCAGCTCTCAAGCATGTGATCAAGATATAGGAATGTTTCGATTTTTAAAACACTTACCACAGTAAAAGCCACATCGCCATTAATCTGTTCGAAACACGTCCCTCCTCTTGAAGCACACTTACCCCATTGCTCTTGCAGCCGCTCTGGAGGTCCTATCTCATGACTGTCTTCACCAGGTGTGACAGGCACACGGTGGATGACGCCACCGAAACAACAACAGAAAAACAGCCTCGCAAAAACACCACCTTATTCACCGGATCCAGCGCCGTGCGATTGCTGGCTCCTACCCAAGTCAAAACGACCATGAAAAGTAAATGTTTTGAGTCAGTGCATCACTGAGACAACCATGACAGGGCGACTAAAGACACTCAGGAAAGAGGACTCCAGAATTGCTTCAGAAAGGGACACGAATGGTGAGATAAGTGTTCAAAGGGAAGAAGAATACTTAGAGAGGGATTCATGGCAATATGTCTCATACTAGAATAAATCTTTTTTTTTTTTTTTGAGACAGGGTCTCACTTTGTAGTTCAGGCTGGCTCTGAGCTCACTATGTAGCCCAGGCAAGCCTCGAACTCAGCAATCCTCCTGTCTCTGCCTCCAGAGTGCTGGGATGACAGGCGTGAGCCACCACGCCCGGCACTGTGGTATGTGGTGCTGATTGCTGGTTGATTGCTGGTGGGCATGAGTCACCACGCCCAGTATTGTATGTGGTTACCGGGGATCGAACTCAGGACCTTGCGTTTGCATGGCAGGCGCCAGAACCACTGAGCTAACCCTCCGGACCTAGAATAAATCTTTAAAATTCGAAAACTCACTGTATGTGTAATCATACTGAGTATATTTAGACTCAGGAAAGGGAATCGGCCTCCACAGGAAAGGATGGGAGAGTTCAGGCTGCTGATAGCCATGCGAAAGGACTGTGCCCTCCCTGAGCAGGAAGCCAACATGGCCAATGGCAGCCCAAACATCTTCTCTCTGGCAGCTTGCAGCTCTCCTACTCTTTCACTGGTTGCCCCGGGGGCTGCCATCCCTGTCAATACTGATGGGTCTGATACCCAGCACCATCCTCCTCACCTGGCTGCAGCAGGGCATTAGCCCATGGTAGCCAATCAGAATGGTCCTACCTTTCAGACATCCAGATTGGCTCAAGTAGGTCCATTCAGTCCTCTCCGGGATTGCTATGGTATCCTGGGAGTAACTGTAAAGAAAATTGTAAAGCAAGATTATTAAGGAGGAGGGTTTGAGGATGTCTGGGCAGAGCTTCTGTGTAGAGTAAAGATACACAGAGATGAGATAGGATGATGTGATGTGAGAGAGAAAAATCACTCAGCCCCTGGATCAAGCTATACCTGAAGCCTGCTGCCTCCTGACTCTTGTGGTGCCTAGTACTTGTTCCAAATAGATTTCTGTCACCTCCACCCAAAGGGTCCTGACAAAATGGCAACATTTCCAGTTACACCTACCCACAAAGATTCATTTTCCTGAGAAGTCTTTTCCCCTTCACCAGCTCAAAACTGCTGGGCTTCAAGGGAAAACAATGTCACTTCATCTCCAGCGCGACACAGCTCTGCAGCAGTGAGTAGAAGCAAAAATAGCTACGACTATTAATATATCGGCCATGACTTTATTAGGGACCTTTGAACAATCGCAGAACAGCAGGCAGAGGAGCTGAGAAGTCAACAATTAGTGCCAAGAGGTGCTTTAATGTGAGATCGGAGACACAGGAGAATCTGGGAAAGCCCAAAATAGATGCCCAGTAGCCACCGGGAGAGGCTGATCAAACTGAGTACAGAGGCTCCAGGTCAGTGACCTGAAGAGCTCCCTCGGCCCAGACCTGGGGCGGTGTTCACCTGCACGAGAGCGGAGTCTGCGTGGCCGCAGTGCTCCTCAGCCCCTCGCAGCTGTCCCTCCCACAGCGCTATTTCCAGTGGCATTCACTGAACTGCACGCAGCGGGACACCCGAGTCACAGGGGCTTACAAGAGTAAAGAGAGTGACTTCATGAAACAGGAATGCTGTGGAAGGAAGTTTCCATGGAGCTGCTCAATAACATCAGGCCCGACCGCACGTTTTTCCGTGGCTGCTGCACCACCAGCCTCACCGTGTGGGTTTGGCATCGTCTGGTTTATGGCTTCATAGTCACAAGATGGCTGCTGCAGCTCCAAACATCCCTGCCACATACCAGGTCAGGAAGCACAGTGGGGGAGGGATATTACAGCAGATGTTACTGGAGCTCCTCCTCCCTTACTCATCCACTTTTCTACCTTATCCAACTGCAGTCTTTCCCTAAGGCTTTTTCCTAAAACAATGGAAGACTCTTTTGGCCAGAAGCCTCAGGTCAGAAGTGCCAAAAACATCATTCCAGGAGTCTCTGCCCGCCTCCAGCCCCGGAAGTGGTGGCCGTCCCCGAGGTTCTCTGTGTGCTGGCCTCCCTCTGCTGTCTCCATTCCCCTCTCCTCTCCCATGTATCAGGGGTGATGTTCCCAAAGAATGGTTTGTCGTTTGATCCAGGGAATTCTGCGCGGTGGATGCTTACCCTGTTTCTGCCTCCAGCCACCCTGCCAGAGTCGGAACTGTGGACATCTGGCAGGGGCAATGGCAGCTGCACCTCTGGAAGTTGGGGCTCAAAACTCAGGTGTCGTTATGGGCTGGGGATTTAGCTCACTGGTTCCAGCCTCTGCGGGGCAAGCACAAGTTCCCAAATTCAATCCCCAGTACCATGTACGACAATGCCAGGTGTGGTGGCTTTCACCTGTAATCCCAGCACTCAGGAGGCAGAGACAGGAGGATTGCTGAGTTCCAGGCTTGCCTGGGCTACATAGTGAGCTCAGGGCCAGCCTGAACTACAAAGCAAGACCCTGTCTCAAACAACAACAACTCGGGTGTCATTAGTTAAAGGGGAGGGGCAGGTGGAGATTATAAAGTGGGTGTCTTGTTGAGTGGCTGATTCTGCTCAGTCACTTGAGGGTGACAGAGACAGTAGGGTAGAAACTATGCTGGGCATATGTGCTACAAAGGCACTCAGAGAACATCTGGAGGAGACAAGAAAGCTTTTCTAGAACATTCTGTTGTTTAAACCATGATGGGCTACAGTGTTCGGTCTGGGCCCAAGCTAAGACAGCAGCTAATCCCACGGAGGCTGGCACTGGGTGGGGGAAGGTGCAGGTCTCCTGTCCGGGGACTGCATGGAGTCATAGCTCCATGAACAGCCCTGAAGCAGGGAGCTGGCCTCCACATATAGGGAGTGGAATTGCTTCACGGGGCCGGAGGAAATAAACCCGGCTGAAGGGAAAACCAGCAGAGCCATGCTCAAATACTGCTCGCTTCCTAAATGAGACAACTTCTCAATCCTCTAATACTGAAGTGAGAGTCAAGATATATCATGTGTAGTATAAATTCTCAATGCTGAATGTGATTGTGACATGTATCTACAATGTACAAATAAACTCGATGTGAGAAAATAAATCGTCTAGTAGTGTCTCAATCAGCCTCCAGTCTGGGAAATGGGAGTCTCCTCAGGTATTTCAAACAGGAAGAATTAAACACCAGGAATTGTTACTTGCTATGCGCCCCGTGGTTCCTGCCACCCATGGCCACCTGCAGTCTGAAAATTTTACATGGAAAATTCCAGAAATGAATTTTCGAATAACTTTTATTTCAGCATATTGGTTGTTCTCTTTGTTAGTTATTGTTGTTGGTCCTGGTCTAATTTATAAATGCAGCTTTATCCCAGGGTGCGCATGTGCAGGAAAGAACATAGGTGCCCAAGGTTCGGGGCTTTTGCCCCTATGGGCGTCCCAGGGTGTCCAGGCCACACTCCCTGAAGAAGTGGGTACCACGGTATGGAAAGGCTGGTGATGCCAACAGAGAAAGGTGACAGTGCTTAAAGACAATGACCACAGGAAGCCATGAGCGCCGGGGGCTGGAGGGGGGTAGAGGGCAGAACACCTGTCACCAGGGGACCAGAGCAGCTGAGCAGGGCTGCATCTCAGTGTGGCTTCCAGGGCACCCAGAGCCCCATTCCCTTGGGTAATGGGCAAAGGCTGCAGTCCACTAGGCAGGTGACAGGTGGGGAAGACCTCGCAGATGAATGTAAGGAAGGGCCATCGGGCAGGGGGGACTGGCCAGGTTTGAGGCAGAGGAAGCGGCCCTGCTCTGAGCTCCGGTGGCAGAGCCCAGCAGGCTTTCGACATCTCGAGGCGAGGCTCACTGGACAAAGTGTCTCAGAAGGTCCTGTCTGTGCCCGGGGATCAGATTCCAATCCTCCTGCACCTGACCTTCATGCCTGGTTGGGTGGCTTCTTTCCGAGGGGCTGGGTTGTGCCATGGGACGCCAGCTTCCCGGGACCAGCTCACAGCCCCTCCTGCCTGGTCCCCAGCCCTGGCACCAATGTCATCCCTGAGAGTTGAGAGCGGCTCACAGAGAGCACAGTTCACACCTCCATGCAGCTCTGAATGCACCCAGGGTCCTCCCAGAACGCAAAGAGCCACCAAAACTAAATTATCCAGAAAAATAAAACCTCTTGCTCCAGCACCAAGGAAATTGAAGAGCTCATTAGCCTGAGGAAGAAATGGCATTTTCTAATGTGCAGCCCCAGGCAGAGCCATGCATATTCATGAACTTGCTCCGAGGCACAGGTTGGGAACCTTGCTAAGGGTGCTGCTTGGGGGTGGGGCTGGAGCAGACCACCTGCCGCCTCCCAGGAGCTCCCCAGTGGACAGAGGGTCTATCGGCTACTGTTGCCAAAGAACCCCATGTCCTCTAACAGAGGCACACCGACACACGGGAATTCATGGCAGAGGGCACAGGGAGAACTGGACGAGCCACCCATCTCCAATCCAAAGTCCAGGACCAAGGGCCTGCTTGGGAGCTTTAGGAACTGGACCAGGCCTGGCCACTCTTGGGAGGGACCTTTTCCCTGTCCCTTCCTGTCCCACCCCGAGTCACTAGTTACAGAAAGCTCTGGGGACCAGTCAGCCCAAGGAGGGGCATCACAGGCTGCCCACAGGGCCCGTGGGGTCCAGCAGGGCCCCTCCACCTCCACCACCTCCAACCCAGCAGTCTCTACAGAGACCCCAGCCCTCAGTCTGGTCGCACAGGCTCCAGCCCAGTGGAGGTGGCTGCTGCCACCATCCCCGCACTGCGTCACAGACATGCGGTCCGTCCTGGAGGAGCAAAGCTCTCTCCTGCCCCTGATCCGGGGCAGCCAGGCTCATGAGGGAAGCAGTGGTTTCCTCTTCCTCCAGAAGCCCTTGTTGTGGGCTGCTCCTGCCTGGTGCCCAGCCGCTGTGCCGCCAGAAGTCCAAGCCACACAGAGCGGGTGAGACAGTGGTTCTGCTAGCACCCAGCACCCGTGGGGGCAAGGGATGCCAGCCACAGGAAATGTCCTTGAGGCGAGGGTCTGCACTGTCAGAGTCTGGGCCTGAAATGTCCCGGCCCATGTGGTGCCACAGGAGCCGTGAGACCCTCTGCAAATGGGGCTTCGGAAGGGAGCTGCGGGACGTGGGGGCTCCAGCTGCTCCTCCCAGCCACGAAGAGGTCCGAGAGCTCTCTGCTGCACACTCCCATGAGGGACTAGGCACCAGCCAACCACGGAGAGAAACTAAGGGCAAAACCAGCCACGCCTTCTCCTAAACTCACGGTCTCAGCAGTGGAAGCGGAGAACGCGCGCTCTGCTCCCCTACAGGAGTCCCACACACAGCTGTCTCCTGCGGTGCCTGCAGCGCCGCAGCCTTCCGGGACCTGAGGACACTTGAAATGAACTTCCGCTCTTCTGCCCTCGGGAGGAGCCGCAGCTGCCGGGGTGGGCAGGTCCTTTCTAGTTTCCTGCCACGAGGGTCTGCCAGGCCGCCAGTCTCGCTGCGATGTGGCTCACTTTTGTGGTGTGTAAGATTGTCCGAGCTCCGCTGTGCTGGTCCAGCCCGGGAACGCGGGCAGCGAAGAGACACAGCCACTGGCTGAGGAGCATCTGGAGGCTGCCCGGGGCACCGAGAGCAGCAGGATTGGGACGAAGCTGCTGTGGGGCTCCCTGCACTGTGCTGTGCTGCCTCTGCTCTGGAGAAAAACATTCGGAGATGTGGTAGAAACAGCTGGTCACCACGCTGCATCTCTTTTTCTCTTCTGACTCCATAACTTTATTACTTCATTTCCTGCTGCTGCTAAAAAACACACGGGATAAGCTCTTTATTAAGGAAAGTTATTCCGCTCACAGTTCTGCCTTTTGTTTATTAGTGTGTTTGTGTTTTGAGACAGGACCTCACTGTAGTTCAGGTTGGCCTTGAACTCACTATGTACCCCTAACAGGCTTTGAACTTGTGGTGATCTTCCTGCCTCAGCCTCCCAAGTATTGGGACTACAGACCTGGACCACCGCACAGGGCTCCCAGGTGAAGACTTTCCACCGTGTTTATGACAAGAAAAGACCATTCACCATTTACGCTTCCTCGGTCCTATATTTCTCAGCCTGTGAACGGTCAGAAACAAACTTCTTTCCTTTACAATCCCCTGTCTAGAGCAATCTGTTGTAGCCGGTGAGGAGATGGGCAAATGCCTCAGCGGGCCTCATCCCTGTCTCTCACCAGTTCTGCTCTGATCCTGGGTATCTTCTTAGAGAACTGAGACAATGTCACAAGTGTGACAGGTGTTGGCCTGAGGGGCAGGAAATAGGGACAGATGTTCCAGCCATCAACCCAGGTCCCCAGCCCCCTGGGGCCCTGTCACCTGCCTTCCGTGGTGGCCCTGAGTACCAGATGTGCTATGAGCTAAGATATGGATGCCAATGTAACCTGCATACTGGGTTGTCTGGGACAGGAGCTTGTGCCAGGCAGCCACCAGCCTAGGTGGGTACATAGAACAGTGTGAGTGCAAGCACATAGACCAGTCTGAATGCAGCCACATGCTTGGCTCAGGTCAGCCTACCAGACTCTGTCCCTACCACCAGCCCACATCACAGGAGTGCAAGATGAAGTGAAGCCAAGACCATGGGGCTGTTTGTTATGCAGCATTATGGTGGTCGTATCTAACGACTACATTTTCACCTACACAGCCACAGCAGAATCTGTGTCCCCTGTCTCCTGCCTTTCCCTGTGCCCCACCTGCAATCCCCCAACTCTCTCTGTCTCCCCAGCCCTCTCCACTCCCCACATCCAGGCCATCCCAGTCACTCTCCAGGGTCCTCAAATAAGGGTCCTGCCATATGCACCAAAACTCTCACTCCAAGGGTTTTAGTCTTGAGTCTCTCTGGGGCTAGGGCTAGGGTACAGACACTCATGCCTATGTATCTGCAAGACAGGCAGTGGCACCACCCTGGATTTGCTCTTTTGGAGACCTTTTTGAACTTGAACTTGACATTGCTGTAGCTCAATGCTGACCCTCTGATGCCCTGCAGCCTGGCTGGGATCCTGCTGGTTGCTGTCCTCACCTCTAGGTCACCTGTGGGAGCTATAATATTATCTGTAGCTCTGTGTGTGGGATGTAAATTAGTACAGCCATGATGCAGAACCAGGAAGGACCTCAAAACCTAAAAATACAACTGGCACAGGATCCAGCCATCCCACTTCTGGGGTGTGCACACAAGGGACCTGAAATTAGCATGCAAACTTAGGCACGCATCATCAGGGAAACAAGGAAAATCCACCGTGGAATACTCTACAGCCTTGAAAAGGAAACCCTGCTATTTGTATCTTGAGTAGCATAACTAAGAAGAATAAGTTAGGTACAGAAGACAAGTGCCATATAGCTTCACTTACACATAAAATTTTAAAAGCTGAGCCGCAAGTAATTGAGGGTAAAATAGAGATCCCTGGGGGACAGAATGAGGCAGGGTGGGGGGAGAAGTTGTCTGTCCCAGTGGACAGGAAGGACTCATCTTCAAACTCTACTGCCAGCATGGTGCGCACAGTTAACAATAGTATGTCACATGTTTCAAAACTGATGAAAGAAGATTTTTTTTTTTTTTTGAGACAGGGTCTCGCTTTGTAGTTCAGGCTGACCCTGAGCTCACTATGTAGCCCAGGCAAGCCTGGAACTTAGCAATCCTCCTGTCTCTGCCTCCCGAGTGCTGGGATTACAGGCGTGAGCCACCACACCTGGTACTGTGGTATGATTGCTGGTGGGCGTGAGTCACCACATCCAGCATTGTATGTGGTTACCAGGATCGAACTCAGGACCTTGCACTTGTAAGACAGGCGCCAGAACCACTGAGCTAAATCTCCGGCCCAAAAGAAGAGATTTTAAATGTCCTCACTACATAAAAACACCAAAGCACCTGCGGTTGTGGGAGTGTTAGTGGTGGATGCCCGTGTCATCGTCACATCAGACCCTAAATACATGGTATTTATCAATTTAAAATTAAAACTGTGTATGTATTTACTTAATTATTAATTGCTTTATTTTTTAGGCCACCTCTCTGTCTGTAGCCTAGGCTGACTTCAGATTCGTGTGCTGATCCTCCTGCCTCAGTCTCGCAACTAACTGCCTAAGCTGTTCTGGCTGTGTAGCCACCAGCTCCCTGAGGACAGGGCCTACATTCCTGTCCCCATGTCACCTCCACTCTATTCAGGAGGGCAGGGCGTGAGTTCACAGGGGGTGGCTTGGCGGCCCAGAAGTAGGGACCCCCATGGGGAGGGGGGGAGAAAGAAAAGTGGGCCCTGGGGGCAGGGAGGGCATCAGGAGGGAAGACGAACACCTGCTGTGCACTCTGCTGGCGACAGGACTCGCCCGAGTGGGGGCCACAGGAGCCCAGACAGGACACAGGACCCGGACAGGGGGAAGAGCCTGGATAGGGCTGGCAGGGAAGTGAGGGCCAGCCCCAGGCCCCAGGCAGGGGCGGAGAGCTGGGCCAGCCAGGAATGCGGCTACAGAGCCCACATCCGGGGCAGCTCAGAACACAGGGGCTTCTTCCCAAGGGAGAGAGAGGAGCAGGACTGCTGGATCGTCCTGGGGTCTCAGCCTGGGGCTCCAGGTCTGAGCCTCAGCATCGCCCAGGGCAGTTGTGCAGGTCGGGCACGGCACAAAGTCCCTGGCTGCCATAAGCTCTGTATATACTTTGTAAATTCTCAAGAGAATCTGAGAGGCAGCAATGTTGGGAGCCGCTGGTCTGAGTCAGAGGTCAGCAAACTTCTTCTGTACAGAGCCAGATGGTAAATATTTCAGGCATTGTGCAGGTCAGGGTCATGATGGTCTCTGTTGCGATGACTCACCTCTGTCCCTGGCCCCAGAAATCAGGCCGAGAGGATAGATGAAGAATGATCGTAGCTGGGTTACAACAAAGCCTCTTTAAATTACATTGCATGGATTTGAAAATCTGCATTTTGTAGAATGTTCACATGTCATGAAATATTTTTCTTCCTTTGATTCTTTTCCCCCAACCATTAAAAATGTAAAATGTGCCATGCCAGGCATGGCAATGCACAGTTGTCATCCCAGCACTCAGGAGGCTGAGACAGGAGCATCAGTCCAAGTTCCAGGCCAGGCTGAACCACAGAGTGAGACAAAGCAAAGCAAATAAAACCCACCCCTGGCTCCAGGGACCTGAGGGACAGGCCACCTATTTGCCAACCCTGATTCAGATGATGCGGAAACCAGGTAGAAGTGGTGGTTAGAAACTTTAGAGAGGCCTGACATCAAAGTTGCCCCCAGGGACCCGAACACACTGGGGGAACCCCACAGCGAGACCCTGAATCCCTGGCACATGGACACAGCCCACTCACCCACACTCAGCAATGGACCAGAAGTTTTCAGAAACCGGTCCTTTACCCATAAGGTTTAAGAAGTAGTGATATAAATTTTTCTTTGAATCCTCCTCCTGTCACCTAGAATCCCCTAAAATCTATTGCCATGACTACAGCAAACAGCTGGGAATGTCACTCAGTGCATGCACAGGATCCTAGGTTCAAATCCCTGCAACCAAAAATAGATGAAACTTCTCTGGAGAGAGCTCGCCGTTCCCAGCGCCTCCCAGCCTTGGAAGTGCTTTCCACACTTAGTGCGCTTGTGGACACCAGAGGTCCAGAGGGAAACACAAAACAGGCAGACAGCAGGTTGACATGTCTACAAGACAGAGCCACTATGCGGTGGCAGGTGGGGCACCGGTGACACTGGCCATGGCTGTGCCTAAAGGCTCAGTTCGGTGCCCAGCCCGGAGTCTGATCTGCGCACCTCCACAGTATGGGCACGAACTGGAGAGCCGCTTCCCCACAGTACAGGTGTGCGGCGTCCCGCGTGGAGAGTGGACTGACTGCTCTGAGCACGACACTCTGGCTAGGGTGGTGCCTCTCATGTTGCATCCTGTTGCCCCCTTGGTGCCCTCAGTTCTGACTCCAGGACCAGCTGGCTGAGTCCTCAAAGCTCCAGCCCCTGGATAAGATGCCGTGGTGTCGAAGCAGGACTCAGGTAACCCTCCTGCACGCTGTGAGCGCAGTCGAGGTGAGGAGTAAGCCCTGAGACTGTGTAGGTGCTGTGTGAACAGCTGCCAGGCTGTGTTGTTCGGAGGATCGCAGCGTTTGTGCTGTTTCTGAATATTGGCCCTGGGAGATCAATGCCACGCACAGTGGGGAGCCAGAGGGTGAGAGGTGCATTTCACTGCGGGGTGTGTGTGTGTGTGTGTGTGTGTTTGTAAAGATGTGTATATTTGTACACACCACACCAGATCCTGCTCACACAGCAGACAACAAGGCTGATGGACCTGCCCTGGGTCTATCCGGGCCACTCTGCAGACGGACACACGAAGGCCCACAGAGACACCAGCCATCAAGACGGTCACAGGGCCTCAGCTGGCTGGTCGCAGAGCCCCAAGGACCTGGCCTGGATGCCACCTCCCTAGCTCAGGAACCCACAAACACAATCAA
The DNA here is from genome assembly GCA_004025085.1 of Thryonomys swinderianus. Classification (NCBI taxonomy): domain Eukaryota; kingdom Metazoa; phylum Chordata; class Mammalia; order Rodentia; family Thryonomyidae; genus Thryonomys; species Thryonomys swinderianus. Next base: position 18,487 of record PVIC010022590.1, read on the forward strand.
GTTAAAGACACCAGGCAGGGATGTCTCAGATTAGCCAGGCAGGCCCCAGAGCCAAGGGCCATTGTCCTCAAAGAGCTACATAGAAGCAAGAGACAGAGCAGTCACAGGAAGCCCAAGGGTGCAAACAGATGCAGTCACAGGCCAGCACGCCAAGGGCCGGGGATGCAGCCGGTGGATGAGCAGTGCCCAGCGCAGAGGCCCCTGGGCTTCGGGAGGATGCGGCCTACCTATGGCCACTGCCGGGCTCTGGAATCAAGGACTGTGTGCCACAGCTCCTATGCCTGTGGCAAAGCCCTCCCAGCCTGACAGTCTGTCACCACAGCTCAGAGCGAACAGGAAGCTGTAAGGGGCAGGAAAAGGCTGGAGGTGGGAAGAGGAGGCGTTTCATCAGAGGGGCCAGGACCTGCAGGAAAACATTTGCCCCAGAATCTGACCTTCTCAGTGCTAAACTGGCCGCTCAGCCCCTGTCACTTCTGCCTTCTCAGACCAAGGATGTCTCCAGGCTTTTGTCCCACGTCCTTCGAGTCCCCTCACTTCCGCACGGCTCCCACACAAAGAGCAGCTCTCAGCACACTCCCACCTCCCTGCAGCGGCCCCACACCACTCACCTCTGAGAAGTGGGCTCACAGCCCCCTACAAAAAGGGGCTCTATCCTGCCTAAATGCCTGCATAACTGCAATGGAGTGAAAGCTGGCTGTGTCTGCCCACCCAGCCCAAATGGAAGTCCAGTCCTGGGGGCAGGGACACCCCAGTTCCCTGGTGATGGCTCATCCCCAAAGCCCTGTCATAGCTGTTTGGGGCCCAATTAAGGCTTCTCTCCAAAGCTAGGCCCAGAAAGCAAGAGCTCCTCCCCCTGTCCTCAGAGGATGGCCCACTCCCCATGGTACAAATCAGGGCGCTGTGGCCAAACCCAGGTGACACCAATATTCCTCTAAATTAGGAGAGAAGCTCAGAGCCCCTCCCAATGCCCATATCCTTCCCCGGGCCTCCCCAGCACAGCCACCCTGGCATCTTCTGCCCCACATTCCTGCCCGCCCACATGCCGCCTGCTCATGCGCCAAGCATTTCCCATTCACAGAGGAAAAAGATGAGCTCAAGTCCGGCTCAGGGCGTGGGGTCTCTGCCAGAAGGAGGCCACGTCTGAGCGGGGGAAGGCGCCTTCCACGTGGTGGCCCAGCAGCTCCACCCCGCTTAAAAAAAGAAAAATACTGAATTGGAAAATAATTCCAGCCTCTGGAGTGTCTGGCTTGAATTCTAAGTTATAAGCAGAGCTCGTCCAGTTTCCCTTTAACCAGAACGCCTCATATCGGGTCGTGCCTGTGCCCAGGTCTCTCTGGCTGCTGCCCAAGCTCGGGCCCTACAAACCCTCCACGTGGACCCAAGCCGCAGCCTGCAGTGTGGGATGTGGCGCTTGGGTCAGAGATGTCAGCACAGAACCTGGGTCCGACCGCTGCCTCTCCTCCCCCCAACCCAGGCTGGCCCTTCGCTTCTCCTCACAGGGTCAGGAGGGCCCCGCGGCACGTGCAGCCCCTCTGGTCCTTCGCAAGGCTGGAGTCCACAGAGCCAGCAGTCAGATCTGCTCCCCATTCCTTCCTTGACCCATGCACTTCACTAGGATCTCAAAACCCAGGTCTAAGCCTGTGTTTGGGGGTTCTGAGGGGTTCGGTGGGACCTCCCGTGTGAGGAGAGCTCCCGCAGCCGTGGCCGGGGGCCTTACCGGCCCTAGCCCCCCCGTCGCACATTGCAGATCCCTGCTGTGCTCCCACAGACCCGCCAGCCTCAAACCCGAGTCCACCCACACTGCCACAAGAGCTCCCATTGGCCACCCCCGCACCCTCCTGCTCCAGGCTCAGGTGGCCTCTGAGGCGACAGGCTCTGAGAGGTGATGCCCAGAGACCAGGGAACAGGTTCCTCCGCATTTGGGCAGGAGGTCTGGGGCCCCACTGCTTGGTCTCACAGACTTAGGGTGCACCTGTCCCCCACTCCCAGCCTCCTCTCCCTGTAGAAGGGGAGCGGCCAGAGCAGAACCAGTGTGGGGCCCACACGGGCCCCCAGCTAGGATCTCAGGCAGCCCTGGTGTGACCTCAGAACACTTTGTCAGCCTGCTCCGCCTGCCGCCGAACCCCACCATGACGGGTGGCTTCATCCACACTGATTTATTCACAGGTCCTGCAGGCGGAAAGCTTGGCACACACCCTAGGGATGGCCTGCTCCTCCTGGAAGCCAGTAGAGGGGACAAAGACGGGGTGCTGTGAGCATTGAACTGCAAGGTTTGGAGACTGGGTGGCACGCAGGGTCAAGCTGTTGCCACAGCACAGCCTTGCGTGACCTGGGGAAACCCAGGAGAGATGGAAATTGAAGAACTGCTCCAGAACAACGGGGCTGTGGTCCTCCAAGCACCAGGGACATGAGGGACAAAGGAAGGGGCCAGGGAGCCAGGCCCCTGTGAGGGATGGTGGTCAGGGGTCAAGCGGTTCTCTACGGGACTCCAGAGGGCCTGTGGGGAAATGCGGAAGGCGTGGGCTGTAGGTCACCTCTCTGAGTCTGTTTCAGCTCTGGAAGCTGGTCGTGCTCCGGTCTGACCAGAGAGGGTGCTCCTGTGTGAGGGGCACACACTGGGGGACCAGGGGGACAGGGCCCCAACTCTCTCAAGAATATTTCGAGCACATGCAGGACAGAGACAGAAGTTGTTTTGTTTTGTTTTGTTTTGTTTTGTTTTGTTTTGTTTTGTTTTGTTTTGTCTGAGACAGGGTCTCACTATGTAGTTTTGATGCACGAGAGTTAAGGCCTAACTCCCCACCTGAAACGCGAGTTCGTGTTCTCTAAAAATCGAAGAATGAATTTTAGGAACGACGGAGGTTTGAATAGGAAAATTTTATTGAGAGAGAAAGCTCCCGCCTTAAGAGAGACAGAAGGGGGGCCCCGAAGGTGGGTAACCGCAGGATTGCTTTTTTCAGGGGAATTTTATGGACCAAAATCACTAGGTGGGGTGGGTTCAAAAGTAGGGGCCACCAATGAGATTTTTAAAAAGGTAGATAGGCTATAACAATCAAACAGGAATTTTGACTCTCTTTCCCCCCCCCCCATGTGGGTTAAAGTGTCAGCCCTTCACCCCAGGAGGTTGTAGCCTTCTTTAGAATATCTGATGGCTGCCTGTTTGGAATTTCAATGAGCTATTTTATCTTATATGGGTGGGGTAGCTTTTCTCTGACAGCAGTAACCTCCAAGTTGGTTTTTCATTTTCTTTCAAGGGCCAGTCCTATCTATCTGTCTACATATGTCTAGCTGGCTTTTCTATCTATAATAGTTTAGCTGGGCCTTGAACTCACTGCTCCTGCCCCAGCCTCCCCACCACTGGAATTACAGATGTGTGCCACCATGCCTGGCTGGTCCTTTTTTTTTTTTTTTTTTTTTGAGACAGGGTCTCGCTTTATAGTTCAGGCTGGTCCTGAGCTCACTATGTAGCCCAGGTAAGCCTCGAACTCAGCAATCCTCCTGCCTCTGCCTCCCGGGTACTGGGATTACAGGTGTGAGCCACCACACCCGGCATTGTGGTATGTGATATTGATTGCTGGTGGGCGTGAGTCACCACACCTAGCATTGTATGTGGTTACTGGGGATTGAACTCAGGACCTTGTACTTGCGAGGCAGGCGCCCGAACCACTGAGCTAAATCTCCGGCCCAGGCTTGTCCTATTTTTATAAATTTGCTGTCACTGTAAAATTACTTCAAAAGAGAAAGTTAAAAGATAAAAAGTGGCAGTGATCCATAAGCGTGACCACACTTGCTCCGCTCTAGCCCCCACTGGCTTCCGACCTGGGCCCCGGGCCCCTCCTGCCCTTGCTCACCTCTGCCATGGCAGGAGCACTGAGGTGAGGGCACTCAGGCCACCAACCTGTCCTGCAGGGGAGGAAGGGCAGGTCGGAGTCTCCAGAGGGCCTCACCGGAGGAGGGGCCTCACCGGGAGCAGGGGCTGTGACCCAGACAGAGGACAAGAAAAGGGAGCAAGAACATCCCAGAGACAGGAACAGCAGCTCAGGAGGGAGGGTGCCATGGTCCAGCCCACCGGAATGGTGTGGGCACAGCAGGTCCTCAATCCGGTGGGCCAGGCCTTCCAAGAGCCTCAGGGGACACTGCTGGACACACACCCTGCAGCAGTCTGGGTCAACTGGTAAACCACTTCCCTGTGTCACCCTTGGGAGGGGACAAAGACAGGAGAGAGACTCTTGGGTTCACATCCCATCATACCTTCCAGGTTTTCTTTTATGTGAGTGGATACCTATTCAAAATAGAACAAAACGCCCAGGAGAGCAGAGTCCTCGCCTACTGCGCACACGGCCTGGATTTAAGCCCCAGTGTTGAAATGTAAATAAATAATATACAAAGTAAGTTTGCTGCTGCCAAAAAAAAGTTTAACCTGAATGTCTTCATAAGAAACAATCAGTCAAACCCAACTCAAGCATAACCTGCCAAACAAATGGCCAGAACGCTTAAATATCAAGGTCACAGTGAGGGGAGACGGCTGGGAGAGGAGAGGACAGACCGGGGAGGGCTGGGGCTCAGGCGGATGGACAGGTGAGGTTATGCATGCGTCTCAGAGACCAGGGTGCATCCGTGCAGGTGTGGGGTGCAGTCTCAGCGCTGTCGGAAGACGATACTGGGCAGGGGGTAAAAGGTCGCCGCCAAGTATGCAGTGCAGTCTCAGATTGTTAAGCAAAGAAAAGAAGAAAGGAAGGAGAGAAAAGGAGAAAGTGTGAAGAAATAAGAGAAAGAAAAGGAAGAGGGAAGGAAAGAGAGGGGAAGAATGGAGAGGACACATTACTGCTCTTTTCTGTGTGTGTGTTTACATAGAAGAGATACACTGTATATGGCAAAATGCTAACTAACCTCTGGGGAATTTAAGAGTGATTATTCAGGCAATTTTTCTACAGCTTAAATATTTTCAAATAGAAAAGTGGGGGAAATAAGATAAACATAAAGTAAAAATACTTCTTCTAGAGCCTAGGATGAGATCTGATCCTCTGGTAGCTTGTTCATTTTCCCAATTGTTATTTGTGTTAGTCCGCATCAACGGTGCCTGGCCATCACACCCATCGTGAGGAGTAGCGCGCACACCACACACTCCCTAAGGTCCTTTCCATCCCCTGCCCCTCCCGGCCTCCCTGCCCTCCTCCCTTTTCCAACTGAGAAGGATCTGTGCTCCTGTTTCCTATTGTCTATCTTTTATTTTGCTCTTTCTTTATACTCTCGGTTCTCCTATAAGAGAGGTCATGAGCTATTTCAGCTGTGTGTCTGGTTTTTCTCACTTAAATTACTTCTTAAACATTTGCCTATGAACAGAGAAAGGTTTTAAGAGTTGGCAGATCCCGGCCCTCGGAGTGCTTTGTGCTTGAGCGAGGGTCTGCCCACTTGACCTGTCCCCTGTGCCCTGCCATGGCATGACTCTGCTCCCTCGACTCTGGGAAGGCAGTGACACCACTGTGGGGCCAGCTCCAGCTCTGGCCTTTTGCAGCTGCCAACCCAGTCATTTTTCTCTGAGTCAGCCCAGATTTAGACAAAAAACAATTAGCCAGGTGGTCTTTAATAAATGCGTGGAAGAGTGGAGTGCGCACAGGCCTGGCGGGATACCAGCCAGTGCTTCTGTTGCAGGTTGGTGGCACTGGCTTAACCAGAGAAGGATGCAGCGCCTGGCTGGGCCATGGTGGCCTCTACTGCAACAGCTGCAGATAACAGGAAATAAAACACCTTTCCCTCCAGGGCGGTCAGTGTTCAAGGTGGCCCAGGTGCCCAGAGAGAAAGGGGGCTGGTACCCATAGGAACCAGGAGTGGGAGTCCTGTTATATAAGGTAGAAGATGAGGCCTGTGGGAGTCAGTGCCCTTGAGCTCGACCCCCCGAGAGCCACATGGACCTCTTGGTGGTACTGGGGTAGTTGATTTCAGCTGTTGAGTCAGAGCTGGCTTCAGATCCTACACTTGATGTTCTCAGAGTGGGAGCTCAGACAAGTGGCCAAACTCTCCATGCTCAGCTTTCTTCCCCTCTAATAGGAAGGTGCATCCTAGGCATGGTGGATTCAGCTTCTCTGTTCTCTGAGAGGCTGAGGCAGGAGGATTTCAAATTTAAACCTAGCCTTAGGAATGTAGCAATTTAGTGAGAACCTGTCTCAAAATAATAATAAAAAAAAAACTAAAAAGGACAGGGGATACAGCTCAGTGGGAAGGCCCAGGATTCATTTTCCAGGACTGTACAAAACGATGAGGGTAGAAAGACCATCCATTCAAAAGTGGAATCTGATGACTAAATTCGAGTCTTCTGCCCTGGGGACAGAGATGAGCCTCGGATTAGGGGGAGCTGATGGAAGGACCTCCCACCCAGTAAGGCAAAGCATAGAGAAAACCACCTTTCCCAGCTGCCCGTGTGAGAGAGATTTTGGAGGAGCAGCAGCTAATGCAGAAGGAAGCGGCTGCCATGCCCACTTCCGGGAGGGGTCTCATCATACCAAGGCCTTTGCTTTCCGGGCCAAGTTTGGGTCCTGACCTGAAAAAAACAGTGCTGAGCCCAAGGCAACCCCAGGCACTCTTCCCTCCTGTCTAAAAACAGGAGAAGGAGCCTCTTCGGAGCACTGCTTTCATAACTTCCATCAGTGGGGAAACTGGGTTATTCAAAAGGTCTCGGCTCACTGGGACAGCAGAGCTGTCATCTGGGAAGAATTAGAACTGGATCTCTACCTTAATCCTCACACAAAATGAATTCCAGATGGATCAGAAACTTAAAACTGAAACCATAAAAGCATTAGGAAAAATGGAATACAGCCGCTCTCTGGGCCCGCACATTACGCATCTGTGGAGTCAACCAACAGTGGATTTAAAATATTGGGGAAAAACAACCTTGTCTGTACTGAACATGAGCAGACACTCTGTCACCGTCCCCACACATGCAATACAACCTTCATGGGGCATCAGGCATCAGAAGTCACCTTGAGACCCAGGCGTTCCCAACTCCAGGTCTGTGGGCCACATGCCCTTTCCTCTAAATGTTATAACAACAAAGGAAAGGAAGTTTTGTGACTTACATACATTAGCTATGTTTTATATGCAGCTCAAGAAAATTCTTCTTCACTTTACAAGCCCCAGGCCAGCCAGAAGTCTGGACACATCTTAAAGGTGTGAGGAACTTGTATGCTAGTTTGCCATTCCATTTTATATAAAAGATTTGGGCATCTGAGGATTCAGGCATCCACAGAAGATACACAAGGATGATTGCACATAAAACAAAAACAGATATGGGTATATTTTTTCCAGTGTCTACATGCTTATATCTGGAAGCTGCAGAAGACAGCAGTTGATTCTAGAGAGAGAAAAGGGAGACAGGGATAGAAGCTGTTTATGTTTATGTTTGATTACATTAGCATGCACATATATTACCTATGTTTTAAAATAATATTTTTATAGTGCTTCCACTTGGGTAGGTCACTCATAGCCTCCCAAGGTTAAGTCCAGTCCCTCCAATCAAAAATCAAATGCCAAGGAAACCCCAAGTGACTCAGATCCAAAGACAGGGCAGCTCAGGGGTCTGTGCCAAGCCTGTGAAAGGTCACAAGGTTTGTGGGGCTCTGGGATAGATCCAGCCTGGCCCCTGAGACAGGCTTCAGGAAATTGCATGGGTGGAGATAAGGTGGTATGGGGCAGGGGCCAGGCCATCTTGAGCCGGGAGCCAGAAACTTCCAGGACAAGGGTATTTTAGTAACTTTCTAAGACACAATACAGTCATCACAACTGAAAGGAGAGGTTTATTTGGGCTCACAGTTTTAGTCCACAGGTGGCTGGCTGCAAGGCAGGAAGGCATGGCAGAAGGGCCTAGCGGAGGAGAGCTGCTCACAGTGTGGCAAATAGGAAGCAGAGTAAAGAGGACCCAGGGAGGGAGATGCACCCTTCCTGGTCACATTCCCAGTGATCTCCTCTTACCTTTTCCAACCAGAACCCAGGTCCCAACAGCACACTGAAGTTCCCATGAGTACAGCACCCCTACTTCCAAAAGTCCTGCCTCTTGGCCCTGAGAATCGGGGGGGGACATGTGAGATCTGAACCCTAACAAAGGATAGAGGAGGATATTCAAGGACTTCCTGACTGCAAGAAACCGGGATGCTAGGGTTGAGGGAGCCTCAGACCAGGGAAGAGGTACGGAGGCCCCAGCCTTCCCCATGTCTCCCTTCTGTGAAGAGCCCCCACTCCCCCAGACGTGTGGTCACCCTGGACACAGACGTCTGTGCTCTGCAAATACCAGCTTCCCTTTCTGGTTCCCTCGCCTCTCAGTGAAGTGTTCCTTTTGGAAACTCTCAACCCTTTTTTGGCAAAGTGAAGGAGAAAGGAATTTTTCCAGAACCCAGTCAAAGATGTTGGCTCAGCTGGGTGAGGAGAAGAGGGGGATGTGGATTAGGACAGGAAAACTGGGAGGCTGCTGTCTCTGAGGGTGGCAATGGGGCAGTGGGGGACCCCAGGAAAGGAGAACTCTGCAGAGGGGATCACGGCAATGTCTTTTACTGCCATAATTTATTTTAATGGTCACTGTATGTTTTGATCACACTATGTGCAACCTACATGTTCAAGTATGGTTATGAAAGGAGTTGGGGAGCTGAGTGGCCTTTGATGACCCCAGGGTGCCCTCTGGGTCGCCACCAACCTCTCCACCCTCCCAGGCTCCCACAGCGAAAGAGAGAAAAGAGCTCTCTGCCTCCACCTCCAGCTGAAGTGGCCTCAAGTAACCCAAAGGGCAGATCCGCAGTCTGGAGCGGACCTGGGACCTGGGGGCTGCCTCACCTCTTGGGGTCTTCAGGGCCCAGCCCACTTTGGTGCTCAGACCCCACATCCGGCCCCACACGGCCTCTGCCTGTTCCACGTCTCTTCTTCCCCTCACTGCACACTGACTTCCTGCCAAACCATTTTCCCCTGGCTCCAAACTTTTGTCGGGAAAGAGATGAAATCAGCACTTGCAGAGCTGGAAGGGGGAAAACAGCTGCCTTGGACAAAACGCTAGAGGCGGAGGG
>PVIC010022591.1:0-27488 GCA_004025085.1 Thryonomys swinderianus
CGTACTACCACTGTGGAAATCAGTTTGCTGATGTTTCAAAGTCTAAATCCGAAAATTCCATTCTACCTAGATAGTCCACCTCTGGGAGCATTAAAGGCATCATACTATAGTGATACATGAGTAATTGTGTTTATGACAATACAATTTATAATAGCTAAACCTTGAAAGTGTTCTGTACTTCCACTGATAGAATAGATAGGAGAAATGTGCTATTTTACTATGAAGTACTAATCTGCTATGTACATCAAGATAAACTGGAAAATGAGGGTACCTGGAGGCCATAATATTAAGTGAAATAGATCAGACACACAAACTTAAATAAGGCGTAGTTTCTCCTGTATTAGAAATCCAAAATAAAAATAAGCTAAAGAGCAAATAAGGTAAGCAATAGGAAACAGGGAAATAAGCTTTTGCAAAAGGGAAAGAAACCACAAGGTGGGGGAAAGGAGGAGGGAATGGGATGAAAAACAGTTAAGATGTGGTATGTCCACGTACCAATGCTCCATGATGAATGTAACATCATATACTGCAAACATGTATTAATAAGATAAAAAACACAAAGGATAAGTTAATGCTGCTATTCAAAGAAGTAATCAGCTTAATGTCCCAAGTCAATAGCCTTGAGACTTTCAATATTCAATTTCCCCGTTTCTCTTCTTTCGACCTGTGAGATTCTTTAGCTCTGCACTTGCTGACATTCAGTTTGTTGCTCCCAGAACTGCTAAGACTACGTCTGCTCACCACAGCTAACCATTCCTTCATTTTAACTCTTTCTTCACGGTTTCATTTTGAGTACCACTTTTTTTAAAATTTAATTTATTTGTACATTATATATACACACATCACAATTAAAGTCCACATTTAGAATTTGTAGCAGTATATGATATGACTTAATTCTCATTTTCCCCTTCCCCTACCTAGCCTACAACACCCTCCCCATATAAACAAGCTTTGCTTCCTTTTTTAACCATGAATTTATTTATTCCCCCTTGTTTTTTTACCGCTAAACCCCATTTCCCTTGAACATGACTTGTTTTTTCCTCTCTATCCCTGGCCTTAAAACGAAATTTGTGGCTCTCCAAAGCTGGAAAAGATAAATTTTCTGATATATTTTTTATTCAAAGAAGAGTACTGCAAACATGTTCAAAATGAAAAAAAAAGAAGGAAGGCGATCAAGGAACAGTCAAAGTGGCAGGAGGGAAGGGAGAGGAGCTGATAAATGGATGAAGATGTATTTTGCACAAGTACCAAGTTCCCACACTGAATGAAAAAGTTATGTGCTACACAAGTACTACTGAACTAAAATACAAATAAAAAAAAAAGATGATTATGTTTTTAAAAACCTAAGAAGCTTCCTCCTTTTTCCTTTTGGCTTTTCTCATGGAACTCTAGTTAAACGAGTCTATTCAACATTCCCTGCATGGTGCACCTCTCCAGCAATCCTCACTCTGTCCCACTCTTCATTGGGCTTGCTCCACAGAGCCTGATCACTGTAGCCTTGGTAAAGTCCCTCCACAGCTTTCTCTGCCTTCTGAGTCATCACTGTCCAACTGCCAGTATCTACTTTATTTTAACATATATGCATAAAGAAGTGGCCTGCAACACCTACATTTCTTTCTTTCTTTTTCTTTTTTTTTCTTTTCTCTGTACTAGGGTTTGAACTTGAGACCTTGAATCTATGAGGCAAGCACAGGGCCACTGATCTAAATCCCAAACTCCAACATCAACATCTCTTTACATGCTTATTTGGATCTTCTAGTCCTTGTACCAAATTGTCCTTTTTTGAAATGTTAAGAATGTGTCTCCTGAGTCAGAGATTTAGCTCAGTGGTTCTAACAGTTGGCGTGCCTCGCAAGCACAAGGTCCTGAGTTTGATCCTGGTAACCACATACAACGATGGGCGTGGTAACTCACATCCACCAGCAATCAGTACCACATACCATAGTGCCAGGTGTGGTGACTCACGCTGTAATCCTAGAACTTGGGAGACAGAGACAGGAGGATTGCTGAGTTCGAGGCTTGCCTGTGCTACATAGTGAGCTCAGGGACAGCCTGAACTACAAAGTGAGACTCTCTTAAAACAAAAAACAAACAAACAAACAAAAAAAAAGTCTCCTGAGCTTTACTCTTTCCTTTACCCTTACCTTGAAATTTTAATTGACAAATAATAAATTATGTATTTATGGGGTACTGTGTGATGCTTTGATGAACATTTAGATTATGGAGTAATTAAAAGAAGATGATTAATAAAACTATCAACACACATGATTTTATAATGAAGACATTTTAAATCTTTTATCAACTTTGAAAGACATGGTTCATTGTTATTTATTATAATCACTTTTCTATTACTTAAATAGATCAGTAAATCTTAATATTCCTAATTAAAACTTTGTAGTTTTGATCACTGTTCTTTTTCCTCAGACACACCCCTCAATCAGAGACTATTTATGAACAATTATAACAGCTAAACAGAAGAAGTGACCTGTATCTCCACAAATAGATGAGGTGGTGAGGAAAGTACCACAGAATATTACTCTGCTCTAGACAAGGATAAACTGAAGTCATTTGTAGGAAAATAAGTTGTAGGAACAACTTGAGAACATCATGTTAAGTGAAATGAATCAAACACACAAATTGTTAATTTAAAAGAAACAGATGGGTCTCTAGAAACAAACAACATTCCAGGAATAAGCCAAGTCTGTTTCTTTTGCTTATTCAATGTGAAAGCACTTGTGTTTTTATTAGATTTGGCCTGTTCTTGAACAAGGGATCTCTCTGTTTTTTTTTTTTTTTTTTTTTTGCTTGATTTTCTGTGTTCTTACTTTTTTTTAATCCCTGGAACTTTTCTCTTTATATATCTTTGATACTGTAGCTATACAGTATATAAAAACTCCTGAGCCTTTGATTATACAATGAAAATGTCAGCTATGTCCCTCTCCTTACTGCTTCCTAAACTCCTTCTGTCTCATAATTTCATGTCAAAAATGGCCTCGGGTTTTAAAAGAAATCCAGTCACTTTGGAGAAGGAGCAGTCATATTGGATAGTATATCCTATTCTTCTTAAATTTTATCCATCTTCTCACTCAATTTTTCTCTTCCTTGATCCCTGATCCAGAGATTTCTTGTCTACCCATGCAGCTCAGTTGGTCAGAGTGGTATGTTTCTTTCTCTTAAACTTGGGGGAGTGCCAGAGGTGCACTGAAAATGTAGTAGTTACCCAAATGGACTTGTTATTATCAACCAGATTTGGTAGAGAAAACATTCATTTATGAACAATCCCTCAAATGGTGGAATTACAAAAATGCAGAACGTATTTCCTTGTATATCCAATCCCCTGGGTCCTTTGAGGTAAATTCTGAACTGAGTATCTTTTGTGGAAGGTTTGAGATGGATGTATAATTATGAATATATAAATATTCTTTCATAAAACACAAACTGTGATTTACTGCATTATGTGGTCAGCTCTGTAATGTGTGGTTTTATTTGCACTGCTGTTATTGGTTAGTTTGCTTGTTTTTGTTTAAACCATCATCATAGACAAAATTCCATACTAGCTACATGTCCTCATGCCATTCATGTCATCCTGCAGTGCACTCTTCAGATATACCCCCAAATTTTTGCACAAGATGTTTTCTGAATTTAATGCTATTATAAAGATGTGATTATGTAAGCACCTTCTCTGACAAAGAATGTGGTATATACAAACAAAAGTGTAGTATTGACTCCCAAGGGAAAGCCTATTAGATCAAAGGTAAATTGTATTTGACATTTTTTTATTTTTTCCTGGTTTATTAAAATATAAAGAGATGTATGGTTCTACAATTTTGATCCAGAACATCCTTCAGATACCCTTTATTAAAGGCCTGCTTCTTCAAATTGCACTGCTGGGAGACAGTGGGAACTTCAAACAGGTAGTTGGGAGACAAGCAGGAAGTCTCGTCCTGGGAAGTGAGCCATTAGAGGAGGGGTAGAACCTCATATTCTCCCTCTCCCTCGTTTGGAATGAGCTCTTTCCCATCACAAGCTCTCAGAAAGATGGACTCAGCTTCCACCGGCCCAGAGCAAAGGAACCTAGCAGTTATACCCCAAAACATCTGAAATTGTGCTGCTGAGCTCCCTGCAGCATTTTGCTGGAGAACAAAGATACATTATGACATGAAAATTCCAAATTGTGTGACTCTGACCAGATGACTTAAACTCTCTAGACTTTACTAAAATATAAATTTCTGATAATATCACAAAATCAACCAACAATCAATGCTGGCATGGCTATGGGGAGAAAGGAACCCTTCTCCACTGTTGGTGGGATTGCAGACTTGTGCAACCATTGTGGATATCTGTGTGGAGATTTCACAGAAAACTAGGACTAGGGGTCCCATTTGACCCTGCTATCCCCCTGCTAGGAATATACCCAAAAGAATATAAAAAATCACATTGGAAAGACAGATGTACACCCCTGTTCATAGCAGCTCAGTTTGTGATAGCTCAATCTTGGAAACAACCCAAATGCCCATCAACTGGAGACTGGATAAAGAAAATGTGTTTTTTAAAAATAAAAGAGTATTATTCTGCAATAAAGAATGAGAAGATCGATCCATTTAAGTGCAAATGGAGACACCTGGAGGATATACTAATAAGTGAAATCAATAGATCACAGATAGGCAAATACCAGATCTCTTTCACAGGAACACCTGTAGATGCAAATGAGCTCTAGAAAATATGACAGCTTTTATAGAGTTGGAAATTTCCATAGGAAATTTGGTGTGGGAATGTAATGAGGGGAAGGAATAAATATGATAGAGAAAGAAAACAAAAGAGTATGTATAAAGGGGGTGGGGAGGTGTGGGTGGGTAGGGATATAGGTAAAAATGAGAACTAACTTGTGTCATATACTGGTACAAATTCCCCAATGTTATATGTGATTATGAGATGTATGTAAATTGTATCAATAAATAATTCAATTAAAAATTCTGATAATAAATTTGTTTTATGAAATTTTCAGGCCACTTAGCTAATATCATATAAGAGGAACAAATATCCTTTTTTTTATAAGAGTTAAGTATTGGAAAAAGCCTAGATGACTATCAATGGATGAAGGGAAAAAGAAAATGTAGTTTTTTGGCATGGTACTGACAAAGAGGCAGACCTGAAGATAAGTGGAACACATTAGGAAATCCAGAAACAACTCCAGATACTTAGCCACTTCACTTTTGACAAAGGAGCCAAACATCCTCAATGCAGGAAAGACAGCCTCTTCAACAAATGGTGCTGGGAAAAACTGGCCTTTAAGCTGCCAAAGACTGAAGCTAGATCCATCTCTTTCACTGTGTACCAAATTAAAATCAAAGTGGATGAGAGACCTAAATATTAAAACAGACACTCTGAACTTGCTGCAAAACAAGTTAGGTAGAAATCTTGGAGACACTGGCTTAGGCAGAGACTTATGAACAAAACCTCTATAGCACATGAACTAGCAGAATAAATCAACACATGGGATTTCATTTATTAAAATCTGCACAGCAAAAGAAACCATAAGCAGAGCAAAAAGACAACCAACAGTATGGGAAAAAAAATCTTTACCATCTGTTCCTCAGACAGAGGACTACTATCTAGAATATATAAAGAGCTTTAAAAAATCAGCCCTTCCCAATTAAAAAATAGGCATCTGAAATGAGCAGACATTTTTCAGAGGAAGATACAAAAGCAGCTAAGAAGTGTATGAAGAAATGCTCAATGTCTCCTATCATTCTAGAGATCCAGATGAAAACAATACTGAGATTTCATCTCATTCCACAAAGAACAGATTCATTTTGAAATTAGCCAGCAATAAATGCTGGTGAGGCTGTGTTAAAAAAGCAACCCTTCTCCTAGGAATGTAGACTGGTACAACCACTGTGGAGATCAGTGTGGAGATTCCTCAAAAAACTAGTAGTAGAGGTTCCATTTGAACCTGCTATTCTCCTGCTGGGGGATATACACAAAAGAATTACAAGATTCCTTTCACAGTGACATATGTGCACCCATGTTTATAGCAGCTCAGTTCATGATAGCTAAATCTTGGAAATAACCCAAATGTGTATCAAGTCTAAACTGGATAAAGAAGATATACGATTTTTAAAATATATAAAATGGAGTATTATACTGCCACAAAAATGATAATTTTGAATCATTTATACTCAAATGGACATACCTTAAAGACATACTCATAAGCGAAATGAATAGATCACATATGTGTAAATATATCTTTTCTCTGGTATGAGACATTAAAGGTGTAAATGAGTTCTAGAATGGATGACAGATATTATGAAATAGTAAATGTGCAAAGGGAAATGGGGTTTAGAGGTAAGTAATGAGGGAAAATTTTAAAAAGTGATAAAAAAGGAAACAAAGCTTGTGCCTACAGGGGCAGGAGGTTGTAGGGTGGGTAGGGGGAGAAAAGGAAAAAAAAAACAATAATAAAAGGAAATGGAAACAAAGGTTTTGTAAATGGAAAGGGAGTTGGAGGGAGGGAAGGGAAATGGAGAAAAGGAAGAATCAAGTTTTATTATGTACAGCAGGGTATTCCTTCTGATGAATGTGGTCATTGAATATATCAAAGTATATCAATAAAATGAGTAGGAAGAAGCTCACCTGTTCCATTCAGAGTGATATTCATTGACCCTTCTGAGATGGCTGTGGGAGAGCTCCTGTGGAGAGTGGCTGTGTTTCTTCCACTCTGCTTGTCCTTTTCCTCTCTCTAGATTCCCTTTCTTCTTATTGCCTCCTCCTTCCCCTGAAATTCCACTTCTTTCCCATATCATTTCATATTAATTTATTAATATCATTTCATTTATTAGATTTATTAATTGATTCTGTTTTCTCCACCTTAATTGCATATGACTGTTTTGAATGAACTTTCTTTTCGAGTCATATAATCATAAAACATGTACAGAAAAATATAAGGATTGCAAAGGACCTATCACCAAGAAAGGTCCACTGTTACACACCCAGGATGATTTCTTCCAGTGTTAGTTTCTTTGCTTTCCATCTCCATATAGATCTATTCACTTATTTTTATATTTATCTGGAAATATAGAAATATTCTCTTAAAATAATATTACTGTAGCTTCATTTTCATAGTATACTTCAATATCATAATCTATTCATGGAAAACATGATGCATAGTATGTGTTAATAAATGAAACATATAGTGTGAAAATATCTAAACAAATATTTCCCATGAGAGTTTTATTATGTGATAGCCTTGTGCATCCTAAAATGTGCACAGTTCAGTGTATCTTTGATAATCTTGACTGCTCAGAATCATTTTGATTATCAATACATTTTCAATAGTTTTGAAAAGGTTTATCTTAATTTATACCCTAGAAATTTTGGCAAGACTTTTTGGTAGTTTCTAATGTATTTAAAGGTAGACTATACAGTCATTAGCCCTTTTCCCATTTATTTATTATTGCTGTGAATTAAATTCCAGGTTTATATTGTATCTATCAGTAACAATTCTCTTTGTGTTTACTATTCATATTTTGTACCATATTGATTGTTTAATCTCAGTTCACAAAATATCCTATTCTTAAGCTTACAGTCTCATTACTACTATAAAAATTAAATAGTTATCACATTTCATTTCTGTGAAATAACATGAAGTAAAGGACATTGTGAATGTAAGAACATTGCCTAAACCTGATAAGAGATGTTTAAAATTCAATTTTGGATACTCCAAAGTATTCACTCTAGAATTAGTGATGAGGTAAATTACCAAAGATTTATTTTTATTAGACATCTTCATTACAGATTACTTAGTAGCTCAAGGACAGCTTAAACATTTTATGCTTTCTGCAGATGGTGCCCTAGATGAAGTTATTTTTTCTAATGCAATGCAGAAAATCATATGGTATAGAAATTTACAGACAATATAAAATAATAGATTTTCCAGACACCACCAGAAGTAAAAAGAAATGTTTTTTTTTAATTTTCTTTTTTCCCAAATAAATAGCAAAAGTTAGTTGTCATATATACAAGAGCTTCTTGACAAAGCCCCCTGTAGGTATCAATATTCCAGCTTGAAAGGACATTCACATGCATTGAATGGTCAAAGAAATGAGGAATGATGGGTCACTAGCATTATGGGGAAAGTTCAGCTTGCAAACTTCATGACAGTTGCCAAGAGATGAAGAGAAAAGACACAAGTATATGCATCTCTGAAAAAAAAACATTTTTATCTAAGACTAAAGGAAGGGAGGGATGGAGGAAGGAAGGAAAGAAGGGAGGAGAAAGGAGGGAGGGAAGGAGGGAGGGAGAAAGAGAAGGGAGGGAGAGACATTTATTTTGTTTGGGGTAAGTATCTCCATGAAAATTAATCAGATTTTAAATATAACTCCTAATTTATTTAAATATATCTTAAATATTTGCAGTGGGAAACACATGGTTAAATAGAGAGCAACTATTATTTCTTGTACAGTGAAGAACATCCCTGTGGCTGAAAGAGGTAAAGCAGACCTTAGTTGAAGTGCAGGTTGAATTTGTAGTTTACCCTCAAGAATTCTGTATCTTTTTCTTTTTCATTGATTTCTCTCTGCTTTGGTCTTCTAATACTTAGTTTTGAATTTATATCCTATGAGAAATTGCACTGCATGTTAAGCAAAATGTAAGTAAATTTAAAGTTTTGACCCCTATTCTATACATCTTATACTGTATTGTGCGTGAGAATGTGAAGAAAATCTGAGCAAAACTCAAGAAGGTCTCTTTTTAAATAACATTTTCAACTATACTTGAAGAATCTTCAAATATTCATCTTATGTTGTATTTAACCATTATCCTTCCCATAACCTCTTCATTGTAAAATAAATAGATTCCTGATGGCTAACAAGGTCCCTATTTCTATGGGATTTCTTAGACAATATAGACGATTTGTCCAGTGAGATTTTTGTCTAATCTAACAAAAAGGCAGTATCTCCAGTATTTCCAAAGAAGTTCATGCATTAGCTGTACTGTTTTGAAGTGGAACTATTTTCAACTTAATTTTGTTGGAACCCACAGCACATGCTCAAACTGGGTGACAACCATTAGATAAGAGCTGTCTGGGAGACAGCTGTTTTCAGTTTGTGAATCAACATATCCAGCTCTAAGTAAAAGTTCTAAAGGTGAGGGTGATTGTTAAGAGACATATGTGGAAACTACTAACTCTGAATTGTCTTCCTCTCTAAATATGCTTTACCTAGGTCTGGGGATCCTTATTTCCCAGATCAAGTGGTAAATGGGCATTATGCAGCTTTAGTGTCTGTCTCACATACAATAAATCCATAAATTGTAAGGCTATATAATGACCTTGTGGCATTCATTGGAAAGTTCAAATGACTAAGAAATTTACACATGAAGAGAATTTAGATGTGAAGTTACCTGAGGATTGCTTGTGTGCCCTACGTGGGCCTACCTACATACAAGAAAGCTGAGGGCAAAAATGCCCAGCAAGACTGCAAGGCTGGACACCCCAACAGTTTGGCACCTGAAGAGACACTATCCAACATTAGTGATGGTGAGTACTAATAAGCACTTTCAAATCCATGAAAAGCCTGAGTGCTGTGGAATAGATGTATAGACAGAAAAGGAAGCAGATTCCAAGGGTAATCTTATCCCCTACACATATGAAGCTTGTCCTGCAAACACACACTCAGCCTCAGGATGGATTTCGTAGCAGTGGGAGGAAATGAACCTCTTGTTTTAGGGGTAAGGACCAGACAGACAACATTAGGAATGTACTCAGGCATCGTGTTCTCATATAGTGAAGCAGCAAACACAGTACTCTGAAGAGACATTTGACCCATTTCCCAGATGATGTAAAATCCACGTTGCCTTCCTTGTATAAGTAACTGAGGTGACAGACGTAGGGTGTGTTGAGAGGAGAGGACTGCTTGTCGTGCTGAGATCAGGTCAGGTAAATATAGGGTTAGAACAAAGCCTGAAAATGGTCCCGCTCTTCATGTTTAATCTACTAGAAGAGATTTAACCACTTAAAATGCAAAATATAAAAACTACATTTAAACATTCTCCAGTACCATCTTATGACAGTCCACACCACATCACTTCCATAATTATGTGTGACACTGGGAACAGAGAGGGGATGAAATTGGGAAAACTTCTTCAGTGGTGTGCACTTGGTCTGTGTCTTCACAAAAACTTAATGAGCTGATAAATCCTAAAATATGAGAACACTATGAAGATTAAGGAGACAGTTTTGCAACTCAGTGACTGGCTTAGTTATATGACGTAGACAGTAAGAACTTTTAAATTTTATTCACCTGCCTAAAGGAAAGATCTTTATAAATCAGCCCCTCTTGTACAGCAACAGAAGCACAAGGAAATATCTCATTGATTCTTGCTTCAACTTGGGCATATAATGAATCCTGCTCTCTGTAGACCTTGTCATTAAAATCTATCTTGGCAAAGACAAAGTAGCACTATCTCTGGCATGACTTCTTGGAAAATAGTGCTATTAACAGTACTACTGATGCCACAAAACAATAACATTTTTATGGTCAGACACTACACATCAACCTTTGTATTTGAGCTTCTGCATTCAGGCAACCTTAGGAGGTTGGCATGAACGTTGTACCTTGTTTGTCCGAAAAGGAGGCTGAAGCTGAAGAGCATAAGTAATTTTCTTGGCATAGAAACTTTCAAAATGATCCACGGGTTTTTGCTAGGCAGACAGTATTTTCTATAAAAGGAAACAATTCAGTGTCATTCTGCCTGATACTAAGTTCAAATAAGGTAAGGCATGAGAAAATTGTGATAGTGTAATACAATGCATGAATGTGTGAGTTTACCACCTTGTAATGTCACTATGATCCCTTAGTTTAGGATTGCCAGTCAGTAGTAGCCTGGCAAAAAAGAAAAACAGAGATCACTATAAAAAAGGAGAAATTCTCACTCTCTACTAGACTATCGTGAGCTCCAGATTGCAAAGGCCATGTTGATTTTATGATATTTATAATAGAGGTGTGTTGATGATGATACAGTTAGACTAACATTAAATTCAGTTTCTTCAGGGTGAAATCAACCTACCCAAACAGGACATGATTCTGTGGGGTCTTTCTTAGAGCCCAAGGATGAACACAGTTTCACACAGAAAGATGGGAACTATGTGCTGTTTTTCGAGATTGGCTTGGCTGTGACCTTCTCAGCTGTTCTAACAGATCAGACTCTGTCTTACAGCTGAAAGACAGATGACAGAACACTGTGGAAATGTTCAGTAAGGCCTCAAGAAAAGGAAGGTCAGTGGGATGCTTGCATTGGTGTAGATTTAGGGAAGGAAATGTAGAAGGGAGTGGAGAAAATAATCATAAAGTGATAGTTGAGCACAGGGAACTAGTTCAAGAGGATGGATTCCATACTTATTAGTACAAAAATCCTAATGAGCTGGAACTAATAGATGGATGTACTCTGATATGTTTGCAGCTTCTCTGAAGAGGAGGTCAATCCCAATATAGATTTTATCTTGACTCAATTAAAGAAGAACAATAATCACTCCACAAAGAATGGCTGCTATTGCAAAATCAACCAACAATAAATGCTCCTAGGGCTGTGGGGAGAAAGGAACACTTCTCCACTGTTGGTGGGCCCGTAGATTTGTGCCACCACTGTGGAGGTCTGTGTGAATATTCCTCAGAAAACTAGAGGCCCCATTCAACTCTGCTATCCCCCTGCTAGGAATATGCTCAAAGGGATTTTTAAAATCACATTAGAAAGACAGATATACATCCTTGTTTGTAGCAGCTCAGTTTGTGATAGCTCAGTCTTGGAAACAACCCAAATGCCCATCAGCTGGAGACAGGATAAAGAAGATGTGGGGTTTTTAAATAAAAAATGGAGTATTACTTTGCCATAAAGAATGACAAGTTTCATTCATTTATGTGCAAATGGATACACCTAGAGGACACACTAATAAGTGAAATAAATAGATATGCAAATACCAGATCTTTTCTTTGGTATGAGAACCTGTAGAAGTAAATGAGTTCTAGAATGTATGGTAAGTTTTGTAAAATAAGAAATATCCAAAGGGATTTTGCTGTGGAAACATAATGAGGGGAAAGAATAAATATGATTTGGAAAGAAAATGACAGAGCATGTATATAAAGGGTAGGGTGTTGTGGGTGGGTAGGGGATGTGGGTAAAATTGAGAATTAACTTGTGTCATATACTGGTACAAATTTCCGAATGTTGTGTGTGATTGTGAGCTGTATGTAAAATGTACAAGCAAAGAATTCAATTAAAAAAAAGAACAATAAGCTGAGCATGGTGGTTCACACCTGTAATCCCAGCCCTCAGGAGGCAGAGGCAGGAGGATTGCTGAGTTTGAGGCTTGCCTGGGCTACATAGTGAGCTCAGGGCAAGCCTGAACTACAAAGTGAGACCCTGTTTCAAAAAAGAAAAAGAAAAAGAACAATATATGTATGGATAGTTACAGGAAGAATTGAAAAATAGTTAACTCCCATTTGTTGATTGAGTTATATATTACATAATTGTGTAATGTGTTGAGCAATATAAAGAATAAAGAAAGGGAGTGAGAAAGGAAGAGATGAAGGAAGAACAGAAGGAATGAAAGGAGGAGGAAGGCAAGAACAAAGAAATGAAGGGAAAGAAATGCTTAAGATTGAGTTCTTGCCCATCATAAATTCTAGCTATCTATCTTCCCTCTTCAAGAAAACTCTCAGCAAGTCATATGTATCTATTAAGAATGGACTGCATGCCTGCAGGGTGTCAAGAGCTTAAACTCAGTAAGGACTTTGTTTCAAGTGCAACCCCTGCTACCCGTCGTGTGTGGTGCAGGGTTCTTGCTCACACTGGGTTTGTGAGGGTCTTGTGTCTTGCAGAGATGACACAGCAGCAGGTGTGTTTGTGTCTGTTCACACATCTCTCTTCTGCCAACTGGGGGACCCCTCCTTTCACGCACTACACTTCCCATCCCTATCTCACCCTGCCTCTCCATAGTGATAGACTGTTTTGTGTCAGTGCAAACATAAATTCTCTCTCTTGTTCTGCTCCCAGATGCTGTAAGTGGCTTAAAAGAGAAGGCTGGGGAAAAGTTAGCTGGCTGCCTCCATCAAAGGAAAGAGAAAAATTATCCTGAGCCTAGTCAGGGAAGCCACTAACAGCTGGCCAACTATTTTTATGATTTATAAAAGGAACTCTCTTTGTACTATTGGAGAAATGTGCCTAAACCTCCAGGGTGTGTCATCACTATTTATATGTGACCAAAGCCTCAAGGGGCCTGCTCTGCCGTGTCAATTTGCAATTTAAAAATCTGCAGCCTATGGAGATCCATTTTATTTCAGTCAGCTTGGGAAGACAGAGTGTTCCTGGGCAATATCACTAGGTAAACAAAGATGAGACAGCTAAGTCTAAAATATCTGTTCTTATTTAAGGAAAACCACACAGCTAATTGTTCCACAGCTCATTTACTTAGATTTTGTGACCTGACATAATCAGTCTTTTTTAGCTGCTTACTTACAGAGATCATTATTCTAAGCAAACAATATCAAGATCCATAGCACAAACCAGAGAAAAGGCCTATCACCTTAAATAACAAGGGAAAAAGTGTTGTTCAAGGGTCTGCTTATTAGCCAAACAAATCCATGAAAAACCACACAGCTGCTGTTGTTCAACATTCTTTGCTTCATTTTCCTCTGTGCTGTGTGGTCCACCAAGCAATCACACACTACTGAAGATGAGGGAAAATTCAACTCTCTGTATATCACTGGGCCATGGATCTCAAATTTGGCAAAAACAATAGTCTCACCTTTTTCTCTTTTCAGAGTAAAGACAGAAAATCAGAAACACACCTACTCTTCTCAGTCAAACGCTTTTCATCACTCTCCTCCATGTATTCTGTAACTGTTCTTCCCGACACGAACCCTTCATTCGTCCGGTTTCTGCCTTTAATACTTGGCGGTTGTTGTCCAAACTGTCACAGATTCCTACTTGATTGGCGAACACGTCTGATCTTAGTGTGGGTGTGCCTGCCTTGGAATAGGCCCTTTCTCTTCCGTGTGCTATTCGAACGTGAACCTTCCTAAATGCATGTGTTCAAATATTGGATGTGCTGTTAATAGTTTTGTGATCTCAGACAAGTCACTTAAACCACTTTGTGTCTCAGATTTCTCATCTGTAAAATGAATATAATAATAAGAATCCTTACTCTTTGGCTCTTGTGAGAATTAATGAGAGAAATCACATGAAGGACTTGTGATAGCAGCTGGCAAATACTTTTATTTCTGTCTTCTTTCTTTTAATGCTATGTCTAATGGAACTTGGCTCTAAAAAGTTGTTATTTTCTTTGAATTTTTCCACTACATTTTGGATTATGATTTTTCCCCCAATTTGCATTACCTGAAAATGTGTCTCTCTTCATACACCTTACTCATCTCTCTGGAGTTGCCTTATGCCATGAAAGTGTGAGTGTCCAGTAGGGACTGCACCTAACTAGCACATGTTATCACAAGCTTCGTGGCTTTATTCATTTCATTTCTGGCTTTCCAGACATTGTGTTTGGTCCTAGAGTACTACTGGCCTCAGATCAACAGCTTACTGGAAGTTATATTTTTGTATTATCAAGAGTTTTCCTTGTTAGAGTCTTTTGAGTATTGCCCTACTATATCCTGCTGTTGAATAATGTGGCTGACTATATGTGAGGATAATGAGAAGTTTTCTTAGAAATGACTCACATCTTTTTTTTTTCTCTGTGTTTTTATGCCTAAAATATTCTTTAATTTATCTTCAAAGTTCTGGTAATTTTACCAGGAAGTATGTTAATGCTCAAAATTTGTACATAAAATAGTTCTTTCCCCTCTTGGGTACATTATGCTCGTTCTATGAGTTGATTCACTATTCTTTATTTCAAGTAAACTTCCAAATTTTTACCTTTAACTAAACCTTTCATTCAAAAAACTGATTTTGTTCTTCAGGGGTAGTTACTTTCAGGCAGTATCTCCTTTAACTATGGTCCACATCTCCAATTTCCTCTCAAACCTTCACGCTTTTGTTTTGCTTACTCTATTTAATTCCAGTTTCACACATCTTTGTGTAAGAGTTTCCTTTGTTTCTGCTGTGGTTTCCATTATTTTCTACCATTTGTAGTGAGATCTGTTACCTTGCCTGTTATATCTCCTTGTCTCAGTGTTGCTATCCTGACTCAGACTTTCATCGGTGTGGCAACTATAGATTTGTTAAGTTATTCAAATTCACAGAAGTAGGTTACTTTGTAGTAATGATTTTGTTCACCTGTGATTTGTTTCCCCTTTCTTTCCTGTACATTTTCTAATGGCTTCCTCTTTACTTTTTATGGTTCTTTGTCTCTGAAGGTGATGAGTTTCAACAAGAAAGACGCATTGTGAATAGACCCAAATGTCCAACATGGCAAGGACTCCCATGTTCATACAGTAGGTCCTTGTGATACAGAGATGTGTGCACTAGTGAAATTTTCTCTCTTTACTTCTACTAATGAGATCAGCAGCTCTAGGTACCTTCGAGATTCAGAATTTTGTCCCCAAATTGCAGGCCTCTTGTGGGAAAAGCAGGACCACCTCCAATGGTGGTCTCCACACCATGGATTTGTTGTTCCTAGAAGATCCAGGGTTTTTTTCCCTTGAGATATTTTGTCTTTTGCAGGCACTGATGCCCTGAGATCTACAATGCCTTCACTCTGATGATCTTTTAAAATTCACTTTACTTTCACTGCTTTTATTTTATTAGTGCATGTCAACGCTACATGGTGACAGCATTTACTTGGGGAAGATGGTATATGTGTCTAACTCAAAAAGTTTCAATCCTTACTCCCTACTGTGTGTCCTTTTCCCCATCTCCAGAAGTCTGCCTCTTGGCTTCCTGTCCTCTCCCCTCTGTCATACACTGTAATTTGTTGTAAAATGTTCTACTTTTGTTAAGATTATAATTTCATTTTGCTGTCCTCTCTTTTCTCCATTGTCTCTCTCTCTGAGTGTGTGTCTTTTGGACATGCTCTTCAAAAGGAGCAGAGAGAGGTTGGGAATGTTTTAGAAATCATTTAACAATTAAATGTGTGAATCTAAGGTATACTTTTAAAATATTTTTTAAATGTGCAAAACCAAAGACACTCCACCCCCTTTTATGAAGATTAAATCTAGCTGAACTTCAAGGCACATTTCTTTTATGCAACTAGAAAATTCATACAGAAGAAAAGCAGCATTGCAACAGGTAAAGGCCAGCAGTTTATTTGGACAATAGAGTGCCAGCACTGAGCATTTGTGAGCATACAAATTTAATAGCTAACTGGATTTTAGAGTGTAGGTTCTTTAAGAAAATAGAGGATCCTCTTTGCTAAAGTAGCTATTTAAACAAAATCAGTCACAAGTGAACAAGTCAACTGGTGTTCAAAGGTTAATACGTCGCCTTATACCGTGCTGAGATGGCAGCAAAGCCAGAGCCCAGTTTTTTGCATAAGTGAAGGGCTTTATATTTTGTTAAATCAACACAGGCATTTATAATGTGTAAATCTTACAGGTAGTGATAGTTTAATGCTATTCTGAGACCAATGTGAATACATTGTGGAATTTTAATATTATGTTACAGGACAGTTTCCTATCATCTGGCTTCAGTTTGTGACTATTACATATACCAATGATGGACAAATGTAGAAAATGATAAATTTAGAGGAAACACTATGTTTCTTCTTATTCAGGCAAAGGCGGGAAAGTGAGTGACTCCTTGGCTATGGCATGACAATTAGTGGCTGCATCAGAAAAGATTATGTACTCCGTGTAACATAGCTGAACAAGAATTAAAATAAGCATTAAAGAAGGAAAAAGCTGAAATTGATTTACAAAAATGGAGCAAGCTCTTTGTGGAGATGGGAAAGAGACCTAGAGATGGAAAGGAGATGGGAGAGGAAGGGGAGGAAGGAGATGTTGTAAAAATGAATAAGATATTATAGGTATATGTACCAATTGCCCAAGATAAATATAGCTGATATGTATCACAAACATACATTAATAAAAACCAAAAAGACAATTGGATATTTCTGTCTTGGAAATCAACTTTTTGAGACCCATACAGTTATCCTAGCAAGCTGTTCACGTGTGGTTGCTCCTCTTTATTAATAGCAGAGGGAAATTTTCTTTGTAAGGAAATTCATGCCCATCCATTCAAACTATACCAGAAGATCCATGTTCAAAGGGTATCTTAAGGAAGGTAATGTGATATTCTAAGGATCCACTTTCACCATTTGGATTGCTGGGCCTCAGTGCGTTATTCTGAGAAAGGAACTGGACAAAAACATGTCCAAAAGAAACATTGTCTGAAGACAAGCTGGCTCAGGGGATTAGTAACAGGTGACATAAAAACTTTAACCTCAAGGTCAGGACTTCCAACTTACCCTCAGCCAACAGTGCCTGGAAAGTCAGCAGAACAAACATATTTACAAGGAGCAAAAGGAGCAGAATTCCAAACTTATTCATTAAAATTGTTTGTGTTACAATTAACAATGTTTCTCTAATTAAAAGACAAAAGCTTAACAGGAAATTTTCTGATGTTTTCTCAGAATCATTAATAAAGATGTAACATGTATTATTCAACACATTATTCCCAATTTCAAGTGCACTTATTTAGGTCAGTGCAATAAGTGCTAAGGAGATGTGGTACAAGTCATCAAAGTTAAGTAAATATCGCATCATGTCTTATCGTCTTAAAGGTGACTATTCTTGGCCTACATAAAGTTTTTTGGGAAAGAAAAAAAAAACACAATGAATAATTTATCTTTGGAATACCTTGCTATATTTCTAAGTTCAAGACACAGATAATTATATAAATGTCCCATAATCACATTACCTCAAGGAACACAACTTTGGACATTGCCTAAGTCAAGGATGTCCTTCCAAGTGGGTCCTGTTTACAAACTATGTGGCTTAAAAAGAGCAGTGTTCTTGCAGTAAATGTTTAGTGTATTTTGTCTATAATTGCAGGAATAGTTAAGCTACAGGGAAGAATAATGTTAGCCTGTCTGTTCCCATAGGTCAAATCTCAACTGGCACCTTCCTTTTACCCTCGAAGATCTATTTTTCCTTTTCTTTTTAATCCATTTTCTTTATTAAGTTTACTGTCATGTTAGTATATCATTATGAGCTCATTCATCATTGAGAATCTGTTCTTGTACACGACATATCTTGAGTCCTACTTTTTTGCTCATGCCCTGTCCCTCATTTCAACCCTTCTATCCCTCTGTACAGTTCACCATTTTAAAGTGAGGAATTTCATACACATACACCAACACACATAAATACACACAAACACATGCACATATGTTCACACACATGCAGGAACAGAGGTATGAGAAGGATCTCTGTTTTTTGTTTTGTTTTGTTTTGACAGGGTCTCACTTTGTAGTTCAGGCTAAATCAGAGCTCACTATGTGAGGTCAGGCAAGCCTTGAACTCAGCAGTCCCCCTGCCTCTGCCTCCTGAGTGCTGGCCTTACAGGCATGAGCCACCACCCCCAGTTCAGATATATTGTTTTTGAACAGTAAGATTATTGAAGTCTTACTTTTTATCTTTTTGCAAATTTGTATTTTCTAATTGCATTCAAGGAAAAATTAGACTAACCTGTAGGCTAGTTTTAAGGTTGAAAAGATAAACCCAACATTATCCACCTCTTTAGGTTTGTCCCAAAAATCCTTTGGCTGCCAGACAAGCTCTTCTCATACTCAGTCCCACTGATCATCTGAAATAGAAGGCCAACACCCTAGCCCTTTACCTCCTCATTCCACCTCTTTGCTTCTGAGTGTGCATAGAAGTTGTGCTTTCCATTGGTCCCACTGGCATTTCTCAGGTGAAGGAAAGTTGAAAGCTGACTTTCCCTGTATTGGTTTTATTGGATGCTGTGACTCTTACTCATGAGATGCCACTTAAATGAATTAAAAAAACTCCCGAATAAACATAAAGCAGAGCTCTGGGTGTGTCTGTGGACTGTTGATATAAAGACCAGCAAGCTAAAGGAAGGAGACCCACCTCAGAACCCCTGGAAAAACCACAGCTCTAGCCGGGCATGGTGGCTCACGCCTGTAATCCCAACACTAGGGAGGCAGAGGCAGGAGAATTGCTGAGTTCTAGGCTTGCCTGGGCTACATAGTGAGCTCAGGGCCAGCCTGAACTACAAAGCGAGACCCTTTCTCAAAAATCAAAACAAAACAAAACAAAAACTACAGCTCTATTTTCCATTGCTTCAGTGCATCGTAAGTAATGAAGAAATAGACCGAACTTCAGCTCCTTCAGAGACCTAATGATTCCACAGAGAATGCACAATTTTCTTTTGGCATTTGGTTGGGTTAGCGTGGGGTTATTAAAAGATTTTTCTATGCTTTTACCAGATTCTTTATTAAGATTTTAGGTTGCAGAATAAAGGCTTTTCTTGTCTATGCCTGTGGAAAATTCAGAGTTACAGGTTTCTTTAGTGTCCTCCACCTATTATTCAGGGTATATAAAAGGCAAAAAGAAAATACAAAGAATTTATTACCTTTCTGTTCTTGAAGAACTTACTTTTTCTTTCAGTTGTTTTGTTTGCTTATGCTATTCTCCCAAATCATTTGAAAGGAATAAGGTCTTGCATCTTAGACAAAACCAGAAGTCTTGTAATTCATCTCTAAATTTATTTTATAGTATTATTCCATTAAGTTGACATGTAATATAAAAATAAGTCATTCATTGGTTCATCCATCCACTTATCCATTCATCTGTCTATCCATCCATTCATTTATTATTCCTTCATACCACCACTTAATATTTTTGGTCTTAATCAGATCATATTTACAGTAACTTATGGTTACATTCATTGTGGGGTGTTGGTACATATACAAAAACACATTGTATTTCTTTGTCTCCCTTTTTTCTCTCCCAACTCCCTCATCTTTTGTTCCCCATTTGCAAAAACGCGTATCTCCCTGTTTCTTATTATCTATATTTGATTTTACTTTTTTTTTTGCTTTTTGAGACAGGGTCTTGCTTTGTAGTTCAGGCTGGCCCTGAGCTCACTATGGTGCCCAGGCAAGCCGCCGCAAACTCAGCAATCCTCCTGTCTCTGCCTCCCGAGTGCTGGGATTTCAGGCATGAGCCACCATGCCCGGCATTGTGGTATGCAGTGTTGATTGTTGGTGGGCCTGTCTCCACACCCAGCATTATATGTGGTTACCGGGGATCGAACTCAGGACCTTGTGCTTGCGAGGCAGGCGCCAGAACCACTGAGCTAACCCTCCGGCCCTGATTTTACTTTTTAAATTATTTATGCTTTGTGTTTCTGACACCATACAATAGTTAAGGTTGTGTGTCCGATTTATCTCCCATAGCACTAGCGTGAAGATACATCTATTTTTCAACAAATGACTCAAATTTATCTATCTTAGTAGTCCTTCATAGTGTATAAATACTATGTTTGCTTTACCCATACAACTATTTTACACACAGCACATTTGGGTGCATTGAGTAGCTGTGAGGTTCTACTCTAAGGCACTTAGTTAATAAAATGGGAAACAGATCTGCTATGATCGATCAGCTCTAGAGGAGCACACATTTTTCTATAGGAGACAATGTGGAAATAATGGACTTAGCTCCATATAAGACAACAAAACATATCTGTGATTAGTTTGCTTGTGTGGCTAATATCTATTCCCAGCGAGCAAAATGATTTTTTTGAAAAACAAAATCATTTACCAATGTAAATATGTGACACAAATGACTGCTGTGAAAGTTGCAGTGCCTCCTTCCCCACTGGTTCTGGTGATGGCGGTACTGTGGCTCCGTGTCACTCATCCCGTAGCGTGAGAATGTCCACTGCCTGTTGCCAGTCCCGGAAGTGCCCTGAGCAGTTCTGTGAAAGCTCTGACATACCTAGGTTTTGTTGAAGTGAAGCATACAACCCACCAACATTTTTCAAAGGTGACTCATTTGCACACGATTCTGGGTAATATTTCACTTTCTTTACCAGCAGGTTTTCTCTTGTAGCTTTGGTGTCTCCCAGAGTACAGGACACAGAGGGATCATCTTGCCACTTGTACTCTTGCGACAGCTGCCGCCAGTCCCAGACAGTTATGAACTTGTAGGTCAGACATACGAAGCTAACCGGTGTCATAAATTGTACGTGTGCATTGCCTGGGCCTCTGACTGTCTGCAGCAGAGCCAAAAATAAAGCTCCTGATTCTTCCTGTACAACTGTCTTGCCTCTCTGAATCAAAGTCTCAACTGCCCTATCTTTTCTTGTCCTAAGCATCCCCCTTTGTTACTCTTTACAGCTGTCTCCTCTGTTCTCTTCTCCAGGCCCAGGAACAATTTGCAAATTTGTTATCTTATTAATAGTTGGCACCAAAGATGTGATGTGTATTATTATGTTATGAAAACATCATTTCTTATTGGGTTCTCACTCTCATTTTTAGATGCAATACATATGTGTGTGCACACACAATTTTTTTCTCTGTGCCCTCCATATGCATTACACAAATTTCTCATGATCCTGTTGTAGTCTGGGGAGGATTAGTCTTTAAAAGTGACCCTCAAAATATTCCAGTACAAAATTTTTGCTAATTCATTCTCCTTGGAGATTCATAGAATAACTAACATCTTTGAAGAAAATTTACTTTGACACCTTTTAATACTTATTTGACCAATAAAATTCTTATTTCATTAAATTGTTTTTTGTTCAATTAGTATTTATATACAATGTAATGCACAGATCTCAAATCTAGTTTCTGTAGTTTTGAAAAACCAAATACTTACTTGACCCATATTCTCTTCAACATATAAATATTTCAACATTTCTAAAAGTTCTATTGCTTCCCTTTGTAGTCAAACTGTGTAGTTCTGATGAATCTGAGTCTGTGGTTTGTCATTCAAGATTATTTTCACCTTCTCTGAAGTAGAGTAAACATCTCTTCTTCATCTGACATTTTTATTTAGCAAAGTGTTTTTGTTATCTAGTCAGACTGTGTATTTCCATTTTTAAAATTCTATTTCTCAGTGTTATTTTATTCCGTACTTCAGTTTATTAGTTTTTCTCCTGATGGACCTGTTTTTTTTTTCAATTTTTGAGTATCATGAATAAATTTTTTATGCATATTCTCATGCAAGTTCTTTGTGGACACAGGAGTTCCTTTTTATTGCCCATATCCTGAGGACAGGATTTGATGAGTCATAGTGTAACTGTTTACCTTTTCTACAAAGTGCAAAAACATTATCCAAATAGTTTGTGCAATTAAACTCAACCACAGAAACATGTCAGGATTTCTGACAAATGATAATTTAAAAAAAATACACACTAACAACTGAAATATATTGTGAAATCCCAATGTATATGTAATAAAAAAGATATATCAAAATATAAGGAAAATAGGAGATTATTCTGATTCAGAGAAATTTAGCTATATGTTTTCAATTCGTTGTGTTCATTACTCAGTTTTCTTAAGGTGTATTTGATCTTTGGTGACTCAGAGATTTCAGGTGTTTTTTCATGTTCTTGTAAGTGCTGAG
Source organism: Thryonomys swinderianus (assembly GCA_004025085.1). Classification (NCBI taxonomy): domain Eukaryota; kingdom Metazoa; phylum Chordata; class Mammalia; order Rodentia; family Thryonomyidae; genus Thryonomys; species Thryonomys swinderianus. The sequence continues at coordinate 22,539 of PVIC010022591.1, forward strand.
ATAATTTCACTGCAAACTATTTTTCAATTAAATTATAAAAGTTGGTGCTGAATTACTGGTTCCATTTGTTCTTATATAGCAGAATTAGCACTTGTACTTAAAATGGATAATTAATTTTTATATTAAAATAAAAACCATTGAATGGCAATAAAAATCGGATAGCACAAGTAGGAAAATTTTCTTTTAGTTTTATAGACTGAATCACCAATATATTTTTACAGTAAAGCTTGGAATTTGTAAACATTATTCACTAGACTATTTGCAGTGCAACTTGGCTAATGATATTTCTGGCAGTTCTGCTAAAAGAGTTGCAAAACATATGATTCTGGACTTAATTTATTCATAATAAACATGTTTGTGTTTTAAATGTGAGAATGTCTATTTACATAGAAAATAAGATCAGGGTAAATTGCAGAAGGATTCACCAATATATATTGTATTTTGTTATTATTTTTGGTTAGCAGACAGATTGAGAAAATAATGACTTGATTACTGGGTCACTTGCATGCACTTTGCTTAACCCCTGGGAGCTTCTTTTTTTTTTTTTTTTTTTTGAGACAGGGTCTTGCTTGTAGTTCAGGCTGGCTCTGAGCTTACTTTGTAGTCTAGGCGAGCTTTAAACTCAGCAATCCTCCTGTCTCTGCCTCCCGAGTGCTAGGATTACAGGTGTGAACCACCATGCCAGGCCCCCTGGGAGCTTCTAAACATTTTATGGTATACTTTGGATCAAAGAGCTCCTCTAAAGGCACAACAGGAAAAGGCCTTAAAAACATTCACTAAGAATGCCGGGTGTAGTGGCTCATGCCTGCAATCTCAGCACTAGGAAGACAGAGGCAGGAGGGTTGCTGTGAGTTTGAGGCTTGCCTGGCAAAACCACCCATCTCAAAAAAAAAAAAAAAAGTTCGATAAGAAGAGAAAAAAGTTCAATAAGAAGTTCCAAGTGATAATTACTTTGCTATAAGTCATCTTAAACTTTACCTCTAGCCATGGAGGACTTTGCTTCACTGGGCGTGGAGAAGGTCTATGGCCGTGTAATTATGGTTTGGTAGAAAGTCTTACCATGGTCTTCTCATTCATGTTAGACATTTTTATTCCAAGATAAAAGAGAATGTGGAAAGTGTGCAAGGGTACAAAAGGGTTGCATCCAGCCTGACACTAAGGCTCATAAGAAAGGAGAGAGTATTTAATCCATGGAAGATGCGAAACACAGATGAATTTAGCTAGAAAAAAACCAGGATGGTTCTGCCTAAGGAGCACAGAATTTTAGTCAACACAATGCTTTTCAAAAATGGCATCAAGTTAGCTTCTTCTGCCTTCTTTCATCACAATGTTGCTCATGGGCTTTGTCATTCTCTACCACACCAGACTACTATTGCTATTATTTTGACTTGTTATTATTTGAAATTTTATGGTGAAGAATTTTCTCCCTGGAGAGAACAAGTGATTATTTTAAGAATAATAATTGTGATCTATTCTTAACAACCCAGACTAACATTACCCTCAAATATTCTTCCTCCTTTTTAACTAAGTTGTTTTTAAAGAAAAGTGATATAGGTGTCAGAGTGTAGGAGGCTGTCTGACTGAAACCAACTGAGAATTCCTCCTCCAGTGCTTTTGTTCATAAAAAGTAGAATTTTTCTTTCTTTAGCCAGAACTACCACTCATTGCTAATATTATCCTCATCTTCTCATTACTTTGTAAACATTTGGGTTGTTGTGAAAGGGAGAAAAAAGTGACAGAAGAAGAGACAAAAACAGAAGATGGAATTTATAGTTAGCCATTTGTACCACAAGGGCTTACTGATGCGTTGTGTATGGAGCACAGAGTTCCATGCATGGATCCTTTCTGGGACTTTCTGTGTAGCGTGGCAGGCAGAACTCATATATCTCAGAGAGTCCAGCCTCCTGGCGCACACATCCTATATAACATGAGGAACTGTTCATATAATTCATTTCTTTGTGTGTGTGGTACCAGGGGTCAAACTCAGATCCTTGTGCTTCCAAGGTAGGTGCAGCACCACTTGAGCTAAATCCCCGGCCCATCTATAATTCACTTTTGTTTGATGATTTAGTCACACAGAGTGGCAGAGTGTCCTTGAAGGAAAGGAGTTTATCTTTACCACAACCAAAATAGGTGTTCGCCTATCCCCAAATTTGACAGATTGTTGACATTAAATATGTGTAATGCTTCACATTTTTTATAGCTCTCAAAAGCTGCTTAAAATTTAAAAAAAATGAGATTTTTATTTAGAGGAACCCAACTGCATAACATTAATATTTTAAGTGCAGAATATTTTCCCCATTTGACTGGCAGAAAAAGTCAGAAATACTTTCGCTAACTGGAAAAGCTGTGAATGGCCTCTGTAGGTCATGGTTAAGCACTGTAGGCAACTTCTAGGGGTTAGCAGCAGACAGCCGCTAAGAGCTATGGGAAAATGGAGACCTCAGTCCTAAACCTGCCAGGAAGTGGACTCTGCCAAAGGGCAGGGAGCTTGGAAGAGGACTCACAACCCCAGATGGCAACCCGGCATGATTCCTCAATTTCTGCTCCATGAGACGATGAGCTGAATTTTGACCTACAGATATTGTGGGGTGGGGGGGGGTGTGTTTTCGAAGGCTGCTAGTGCAAAACTAGTTCAGTGAAGCAACAGAGGTGAATTGGCTTATTAAAACAGTTATTTAAAGGAGAATATCATAAACACTACACACAATTTTAAAAACTAAATATTTCAAAGTTTATTCATTTCTTGATTTTTTTTGTAAGATACAGATTTTGCAATTCAAATTGTATTTTTTACAGGAAACATACATTTTTTAATGTTTTCTCATTTGCCATTGTTTAAAGTTAATCAAATCCTTAAAGATATTTGTGTGATAATTTGATCTCAGTGTCATTTTAAATGTTAGGATTACCTCCTCACCCATCTTTTCAGTTGTTGGCATCAAATCTAGTGCCATAACAATCATCTAAAATTTTATAAGCTTTTTGAAAACATTCAACTCAATTTACATCAATTCAGTATTTTCTTCTAATATGATAAGATTTTATACTGTAGGTAGTAAAATTATGCATTTCAGTAACATAAACAGGTTTGGAAATGAACACATTTGACATAGTAGAAATCATTTGTGCATTTAACTTACTGAAGGTAAATTGGCCTATTGGTAAGTTTAACTTGGCTTATTGGCTATGCTGCTCAACCTGCTGTCATTCTCAGTAGAAGATGGTGGCATTGATGGATGTTACTCAATCTGATGATTGACTAGAGTAGGACATAGGGTGTCTGTTTTACACTTAAATGTTATCACCAATAAATGTTATAGCTTTAAAAAGATTCATTAAAAGGGTGCTATCTCAAAATTAATCAGTAAAAGATGCTGGGAAGGGTTGTGGGGAGAAAGGAACTCTTGTGCACTCTAGGTAGGAATGTAGACTGCTACAACCATTATGAAGATCAGTGTGGAGATTCCTTAAAAACTTGGATTAGAGATCTCATTTTATACTGCTATTCCCCGGCTAGGTATGTATATGAAAGAGTTAAAAGATTTATATTACAGTGACATATGTTCACCCATGTTCATAACAGCTCAGTTTTTGATAGATAAATCTTAGAAACAACTCAAATCCCCATCAACTGGAGACTAGATAAAGATTTTGTGGGTTTTCTATAAAATGTAGTATTATTCTGCCATAAAGAATGATTAGCTTGAGTCATTTATATTCAAATGGATTCACCTTCAAGACATACTCAAAAGTGAAATAAATAGGTCACAAATCTGTAAATACTATAGCTTTTCTCTGGTATGAGAAACTGAAGATGTAAATGTGCTCTAGACTATATGGTTGATACTGTGAAATAGAAAATGTTAAAAGGGAAATGGGGTAAGTAACAAGGGAAAGAAAAAATATGATGGTAATAAAAAAAGGGAAACAAAGGTTATGTATATAGTGCACTGGAGGTTGTAGGGTAGGTAGGGGAATGGGAAAAAGGAACATTAAATTGTGTTATATACTGGTAGAAATTCTCAATGCTGTGTGTGGTGATTTGTATATATAATGTACCAATAAAGATTCAATTTTTTAAAAAAAGTAGGTTGTAAACATATGAGGACCCAAGATCCTGGTTGCTAGAGAGTCTAGATCATTTAGACATCAATACTAGTCCACTCTGTAGAAAACTTACTAAGTCAATGAGAGTTAAGTGAGTGTTCATTTTCATATCCTCCTGCCTCAAGCATAGGCAGGCACAGAGTTACCCAAGATTCCCTGTCTGGCTTGGTACAGCTTCATTGTTCTAAATCTGCTTTTGTACCTCTCCAGAATGGGTGGCCAAATAATTGGGGGGGGGTGGGAGGAGTGAGATGATCTGAACACTGTCAAGTATTAGCAGGATTTTCATCAGTATCTTATTGGCAAAATGCGGACTTAACCACCTAAAACATGTCTTTTCTGTCTACAGTCTGGTGCTTTGCACCACTCACGTGAAAACGTAATCATGAATATTAATAGGCACTGAGGCTCTACTTTTACATTTAGTGTTTAAAAATCCACAGTATTGTACCTAACCTGCTTTTTTTTTTTTTTTGAGACAGAGTCTCGCTTTGTAGTTCAGGCTGGCACTGAACTCATTATGTAGCCCAGGCAAGCCTCGAACTCAGCAATCCTCCTGCCTCTGCCTCCCGAGTTACAGGCGTGAGCCACCACGCCCGGCACTGTGGTATGTGGTGTTGATTGTTGGTGGGCGTGTCTCCACGCCCAGCACTGTATGTGGTCACCAGGATCGAACTCAGGACCTTGCGCTTGCGAGGTAGGCGCCGGAACCACTGAGCTAACTCTCCGGCCCCTGATTCTTATTTTTAAATGATTTTTCCCAATATAATATTAAAAATGAGAAAAATGTGCATACCACTTTCCTACTCTTTTTTTTTTTTTTTTTTTTTTTTTTTTTTT
>PVIC010022592.1:0-27538 GCA_004025085.1 Thryonomys swinderianus
CCCGGCACTGTGGTATGTGGTATTGATGGCTGGAGGGTGTGAGTCACCACGCCCAGCATTGTATGTGGTTACCGGGGATGGAACTCAGGACCTTGCACTTGCGAGGCAGGCGCCGGAACCACTGAGCTAACCCTCCGGCCCTCACCTGATTTTTAAAACCAAGTTTCTTCTCTATAAAGCATAAGCCTTTTGGAATGTTCTACTCTCCATGAGAATAACAAACTACATTAAAAAATGGAGCTACTCATGCCTGCAGTTCCACCCTGTGATTCTTTACCACTTGTCATTGAAACTTCCCCCAAAATCTCTTTGCTTTAAAGAAAAAATGGAGTGAGATGTGAAAGCCTTCTTTCCTAAGGTGCTAATCATCTGGCTTGCCTGGGGGTCATAGGTATAGTGTTGCATTAAGTTGGACATGTTTTCCATTGTGCCTTTCCATCTTCTGACACAGTCAGCAAAAATTATTCTCTGCCTAAACAATAGTAAGCACCCATCAAGTCCTAAGAAGTAGATTTCTTCCAAAACTCACTTACGAGGCTCAAAAAATTTCTTCTTACTGTCTGTGAAGTCTAGTTATACCTTCTTCTCCTTCTCCCTTTTTTATTACATGCATGAAGTGGAATGAAAGACTGTAGATTTTAACAATTTTGGAAGATACATGAGGAATGACAGAGAAAACTGACTCCAAATGAGAAACTTCAAACTAAAATGTTTCTTCATCTATATAACTTATAAACCAGTGTGCTATTTCCTTTCTCTTTCATTCTTTTTTAGTTTCCTCTAAGTGTGCAACATAATCATCACACTGGTATCTAAACAAAGATAGATTTTACAAAAGGAAGACCTACAACTTATTTCTTTAAAAGGGAATGTCAAATTTAGGTATTTAGCTATAAAATTTAGTCTTCAGTAATTCAAGGTGAGTAAAAAAAAAGAAGAAAAAAGGGACATTATTGGTGAAACTAGGGAAAAACTAAACATTTTTAATAATATAGTAAGTACTGCCAAAGGGAAGGTTGGGAAGAAATAATGGTGGAAAGAAGTCATAAGATTCAAAGGGAAGAAGAGAAATTGCAATAGCTTACCAGCCATAGAAACTGTCAGCAAATCAGCAGTCACTGGCAGCAAGAGGTGAAGAAGAGGGAAGGAGCCAAGAGGTGAAGAGGGAAGGTGCCAAGAAAGTCCTGGGCAGGAGAAGCATCCAAGGGACACACAGTAGGTCTCACAGAGGGTCATCGTCTCAGACACTTCCACGACATGGTTAGTCACGTCATCCCCTTTAGTGGTGTGGCACTGGTGGGAACTCACAGTCGCTCATGGTGCTCTTGAACTCCCAAGAAAAATGTGGAGAAAGATCTCTTATAAAACACTGGGACTAAAACAGGGAAGCAGAATTGGGATTAGTACATAAAGTTAGATCAGAAAGCTCTTGGGTACATCTGTAGTACAAAGGAAAGCTTGCATTCACTCAGGGCAGACAAATTGATGCAATTTTATTTTGAATAAAAGGTTGAATGGCCTTTAAATGGGTGGCAGTTACTGCACAAAGTTATTCTTTTTTGTGTGTTGGTATTAGAGATTGAACACAGGTCTTCAGATTGACCTAAATCAAAGAGCTTTTTATGTGTTAGTTTGAGACAAGGTCCATTAAGTCACTAACTTGCCCATGGGAAGCCCATGATACATTTACCACCCTTTTGCCTCTATCAGAGTGTTGAGATTATAGACCAGTGCCACAACACACAACACCTGACTTGTACATTAGTCTCAACATCATGGTCAGCTGCTTATCCTCAGTTACCAAATAAAACTATTAAAACGTAACAGCTGACAGTTTCATCAAATTGTTTTGGTGCTAGAGGAGTATTTTCCCTCCTGGCTCCTTGTCTCTGGTTCAGGGGATGTGAGAGGAAAGACTTCATTTTACATGCAACATTTCTACAATGGGAAGGAGAGCCTGAAGGCAAAGGAAGAGGCGGATTTGCAGTCACCTCTGTAAGGTCATCAGAAAGACAGGCCTGGTGCTGAGGGATGTGGAAAGTGAGGGTGACTCACCTCGAAAGAAATCTGATACAACCATCTCCAAAAATTACACCTGTTCTGATATGAACAGCTTCATTTTGTTCCAGTTTTTTTCAGAATCCCAGTCCTCCTGTTTTGCACCTGTTGATTCTACATAATGATAGATCAGTTTACCCATGAAGTTTGTAGTTATTGTTCCTGTTCAAATCTTTGGTGTGTTTATTTCCCAACTTAGAAACTTCACACCCTTATATTGTAGAATGTCCCAAAAGAACAACTTCGCTGTTGCTAGCTTTCTGTAAGAGATGTTCACCTCATCTAGAATTGGTACCTCTACTAATTGCTCTAGCTGGAATATTTACACTGCTCATCTGGGGTGACGTGGGTGCCATGCTTGTGCGTAGCAGGAATTTTGATTCTTAAACTGAGAGGTTATTTCTCACATTAAATCCTTTGCTGAGGAAGCCCAACTGAATGCCGAACACCTCTCTGTGTCAAAGCCAGTTTCACCATCTTCCACAGAATGGGCAATTCTTTTAAAGCCCAGACTCGAGATTCTTCTCCCAACTTAGTGTATTGTGATGGCCTCAATCTTGCTGTTTATTCATGTAAGCTTCATTTCCTTTAAGGATAAACTGAAAAACTTGGTCTGCTAAACCACTACAACTTCAGCACGTACATGCAACAGAACAACGAGAGCTTCTCTTTATTTCTGACATTTCACACACCCACACAATGAGACACTTAACTTATCCAGTTAATCTTGGTCCAACATATCCAAATATATTGTCAAAAGTTAGAACAACAGCATTATAGAAACTCTAACAAGGATTAGATGAACTAAATCATACAAATTCTAGAATATTTTTTCAAATTGTCAAGGATTTCTAAAATTAATGTTGTTGCCCTCTCCCTCCAGATCTACACTGAAAAACGGATACATATTTTAGGTGTCTGTGATTTAGTTTTGTAATTAAATCACTATTGTCCTCAAGAAAATTAATAAATGTGTCTCTTGATTCCTTGACATCTTGCCTTTTCTCCTCCTTCCTCTCTTGAAACAGTGATGATTTCAGTGTGTTGTTACCACATGCTGAAGTTTCAGGTGTACCCAGGAAGAAAATTGACTGTTCCTTTCTTAAGTATGGGAGCAACACAATCCTTGAAATATGTGATGTTAATTGTGGTAGCAATTATTGAACAAGGCAGAGTCCTGGAAGGAAAAAGTGAACGCATTCACTTTTATTTGGGTAAATCTAATAAATAAACTATAGAAACTTAATGGATGGGATTTAGAGAAAACAACAAAGTATAGAGAAATCCTTGCGATAGCCATAGCAGGCTGCTAACATTCCTAAGCTGCATGACCAGGGTCATGGCCTTGGTTAGAGAAGAAAAACCATCCTCTGTAATCCAGGCTGGGGAAAACAGAGGACATATGCCATACTAGCAATGGTCCTACTTATTTTTGATTGAGTCTAGCTAGAAGCCAGAAGGCAGGGTGGAACCCAGACAAAACCTGTGCCTATCAGCATGTTTGGATCAATTGGAAAGGCTGAAACTGGCTCTGGGAAGGAAACAGAAATTATCCAGCACATCTTGCCATCAAAGGTGGGTGTTCTCTGTTCCACTGTGGCACATGAACAGACCATTCACTTGGTTATTAAGCAATGAATAGGTTACATGAAGTTATGCTTACTGGACCTGTTGGGAGGCCTATAGCTCCTGGCCATTCAACCCACTGATTGTACAATTTGTACAATTTCTTCATTATTACCTGGATGATGGACAGTTTCTAGAACCATAGCATTTCATTTTGCAATAGAAATATATTTATTATTGTGGTTTAAAATAGATTCAGAAGACATGGAAAACTGCACAAATGTACGTTTTCAATTGTCATGGTAACTGGCCTTGACATGATTATGGATCTCTTTATACTTCTTTACCTCTGGTGAGTTTTCTATGATTTGTCAGAGTCTGGACATCTGCTTTCCACTGGGATCAAAAGAACATGCAGGATAATGCAAGAAATACTGAAAACCTTGTTGAAGAAAATCCCTCTCTGTATGTATTTGGTCAGTTTCATGCTAGGTAAAGTGAGAATGCTTCCAGCATGTGTGTAGTTCCTGGCTCCTCAATGGGACATCAAGCCAGAAAATAAAATCAAAATGGAAACATGCTAACAAAATAATCTGTGAAAAATCTGTTGACCGACCTCAGAAATGCAACCCAAGGATGGCTGCATGAAAAGGCTGTTAATAACAAAGCCAAGAGAAATATCCATCCCGCAGGCTGGCTATTACCCTGGCTGCTCCAGTGCCTCCTGAATGTGCCCATCCATGACTTGGCCATTATGAAAACTAAGACCCCTCAATTACGAAGAAATAAAATCAAGGCTATTCAAATATGGAAGAACAGAAATAAATTCCACCAAATGTATTGACAGCATTTTGGGAATAGTAAAAGCTGAGAATAATTTTCTGGTAACATGGGGTCTACTAAGGTGAGGAACAGAATTCTTTCTGGAGGACAGAATTTCTATTAGAGTTCAGAGTTGCTGTTCTCTGTGTGAAAGCTCTTTTGGAAGTGTTCATCTGTTATTATTGATCTGTAATGAGATTTGCATATTTTATCTTTAAAATCATCTTTGCATGAAGATATTTACTGCCAGATACCGATATCATTTCAGGAGAATACAATACTAATTGAACATATTCATCAGTTTGAAGACATTTGTTTGGTTCCATTACATTTCAACTTGATGTTCCTGTTTTAGCATGTTGTTACATTATATATTAATCTGTGCCCAATTGAAGGTCAGGTGAAAGGTCCTCAGTTGCACATTTAAGTGGATTGTGCACTATCCAATTTGTGTGTGTGTCTGTTTGCACTGAAATTTAAAAGAAAAAGAACTACTGGAACCGTAGTTTGAGTTCAGAGAATACATTCCATGCAAATTTATGTGGGGACACAGATCTGATTTCCCATTTTAACTTAACAGCACAAGAAATATATGAAGCAGCCTGAGATGATTTGTGATTCAAACATTATTTGTTGTTAAAATAACTTTACTGCACTGTTAGTTTCATATTTCAGTACTGCTTTTTTCCTTGTGATGTTAGGTTGAATTAAGCAAGAAAGGTGAACAAGTTGTCCACTGAAAGTTCATTTCTGAACCATTCATTGGTCAGTAAGGTGACTGGGGGCAGGCCTGCTTTTCTGTGAGCTTTGTTACTTTGCCCAACAAAATCTTTCTTTCTATCTCACACATAGTTTGATCATTGTCTATTGTGAGATGCCTTAGCAGATTTCACTCAGCAGAGGAGAATTTCTCCAACTTTGAAAGTATCCTTATCTGTGGCCTATTCACAGGCCCTAATTCCTCACTCACCTCACAAGCAGCACTATTTTCAGCAGCAGTGACATCTGCGCAATGCCGATCATGCTTGTCATTGCATGAAGAGCCAAGGAAAGCAACAAAACACGACATATCCTGTTTCTCACTTACTTTTTGGTGTTACCCTAATGTTTCAGATTTTTTGAGTCATTGTTCTTGCAAAGATAGTAGTCTTTTATTTTTTTCCCTTTAGTGGTTTATTAGTACATTTTAGATAAACATCATGATCAAATTGCTCATTGAGAATTTATACCCATACATGACACATCCTGATTCTCATTTTTCCCAATTCCCCTGCCCTCCCTACATTCCCCCACCTCATATATACATAAGCTCTGTTTCCATTTTTTTGTTTTTACCATCGTTTTTATTTCCTTTCTTTACTTTTCCTTACCCTTCTCTTTGAATATTTTCTTCCAATTTCAAAATATCATATATTCTGAACCTCATTTACATCTTTTATTTCTCATACTAGAGAAACATAGTATTTATGCATCTTTGTCCTATTTATTTCATTTACGAGTATTCCTCATTACATCCATTTAAGTATACATGTTTCTAATTTATCATTCTTTATTGTTGAGTAATACTCCATTATATTTTTAAAAAATCTTCTTTATTCAGTCTCACATTGATGGGCATTAAAGGAAAGTATTTAACCATACTGAGTATTAGAGAAGACGAATGTTCATTACAGCTAGGAAATTAAAAAGAAAAACAGAAAAATACTAATAGTGTATACATAGAGAAATATTTCAGAGGGCTCCTTCACAGTAGACTGCAGGCAGCCGGACAGCAGACTCTGAGTAACAGTACTAGAAGAGAACTTAGTGCTAGCCACCAAGGACCACTGGGGCCCCCCTACCGAGTGATCAGGGACAGGGGGGCAGGCCAGCGCTTTGGCTACTCACAGGAAAGGAACATTTCTATAGCGCCCTGAGCAAGCAGCAGGCAAGCAACCTCAGCCAGCTGGGACACCCCCCTCCCCGCCACCTCGCATGCACTGGTAAACAGCCCAGTGGGAGAAAGGAAGTAATAGAATCCTGGAGGGACAAGGTGTGGCAACCTGGAAGTAGACTGGGCTGGAGGACACCAAAACAACTAAAACAGTGGTGTGGAAAAGGCCACAGAGGGGAAATGTATGCAAGCCCCTTGAGGAATTTTATTATTTTCCTTTTTCTTTGTCTGCTGGATTTGCTTTACTTTAGCTCTCTGGTCTTTGAGGGTTTTGTTTGTTTGTGAGAGGTTGATTTTTTCACCTTTTGTTCTATTCAATTTGTCCAATTTCTTTCTTTCTCTCTTTCTTCCTTCCTTCCTTTCTTTCTCTTTCTTTCTTTCTTTCTTTCTTTCTTTCTTTCTTTCTTTCTTTCTTTCTTTTTTTTTTTTTTTTTTTTTTTTTTTTTTTTTTTTTTTTTTTTTTTTTTTTTTTTTTTTTTTTTTTTTTTTTTTTTTTTTTTTTTTTTTTTTTTTTTTTTTTTTTTTTTTTTTTTTGAGACAGGGTCTTGCTTGGTAGTTCAGGCTGGCCCTGAGCTCACTAAGTACCCCAGGCAAGCCTGGAACTCAGCAGTCCTCCTGCCTCTCCCTCCCAAGTGCTGGGATTACAGGCTTCAGCCACCAAGCCTGGCATTTGTCCCATTTCTTTCCCCATCTAGCTCTCTTGAGTCCATGATAAGTTTACATACATAAATGGCCTTTCTGGTTCACCTCAATATTCTTTTGCTTTCCCCCTACTCTTTCTCTCCTGCCCCTTTCTTAAGTCTCCTGAAGACTGAGTGTTCATCATGTGTCCCCCTTCCACCCTTGCTTCTATTTCTTTTCAATGATGTCTGTTTTGTCCCTTGTCCCTCAAATCCCACCCTCAGTAGAGTATAGTCACTTGACTATAGGAAAACTCACTCATACAAATGCCTGGCTTATGCTGGATTTTGTTATAAAAAGGTAGAACTTCCTTATATGGTTAAAGGTACCAAAGTAGCAGACAACACAGTTTGTCAGTTGCTAGGCTATATAATTTGTACTGTGAAACAGGAAGAAAATCTTCAAAGGGCAGGGGAAACTAGGTAAGGGAGCAGGGGAAAACAAAGACGAGAAAGAGGAAAACTGAAGGTAAAAAGGATAAAATGGAAGCAAAATTTATGTATGTGGAAGGTAGAGAACTGAAGGATCAACAGGGGAATAGGAAAAAATAAGAATCAAGATATATCATGCACAAGTACAAATTCTCAGGGGTCAATGTGATTATAATATATATCTAAAATGTACACATAAATTCAAGTAAAGGAAAAGATTGAAATTGAAACGAAGGACATGTTCAACGAAGCTAAACCTATTACAAAGAATGAAAAAATAGAAAAGTTAGGAAAATGATGGAAACCATGAATACTCAACATAAGAAAGAAATGAAATGCATGAAACAGAAACAAACAGATATCCAGGAGATTAAAACCTGTGTTCATAATAATTGAAATAAAATGAGGATAGAATTCCAAGTCTAGAAGACACAACAGTTACTGAGTAGACCATGACAACAGTGATTTCTTAAAAACAGCATGAGTTGGGGCCAGAGATTTAGCTCAGTGGTTCTTACTCCTACCTAGCAAGTGGAAAGTCCTGAGTTTTATCCCCAGTAACCACATATAACAATACTGGGCACGATGACTCACACCCACTGGCAAATCAGCATCACACACCAAATGCTAGGCTCACTCCTATAGTCCCACCATTCGGGAGGCTGAGGCAGGAGGATTGCTTAATTTGATGTTTGCCTAAGCTATATAGTGAGCTCAGGGCCAGCCTGAACTGCTAAGCGAGACCCTGTTTCAAAAAAAAAAAAAAAAAAAAGCATGAGATGATAGCAAGTCAATCCAACAATTCCAAGATGTTGCAAAGAGAAATAATATAAGATTGACTGGTGTCAATGAGAATGTCAGTGATAGCACAAACCTTATGCAAAAGCTCTTCCCAGTAGTGGCAGAAAACTTCTCAAGCTGGAAAAAAGTACTTGACAAACAAATAAATGAGATATGTAGAATTCCAAATAGCCAGGATCAAAATAAATCTACAAAAGGCACTTAATAGTCAACTTTCCAGAAATCTAGCACAAGAACAGAATATTAAGAGCTGTCAAAGGAAAGAAAAACCAAAGCATCATATATAAAGGAAAGCCCATCAGAATTACAATAGACTTCTCAACACAAGCCCTGGAGGCAAGAAGAGACTAGAGTGAGTGAAGTAGTTTAAACACTAAAAGAAAAGAACCTCCAACCTAGATTGCTGTACTCCACAAATCTTTAAAAACCAACAGAGAAATAAAATACTTCTATGATAAGGAAACCTGAAAGCTGAAGAAATCCACAACCAAAAAAACTAGCTTTACAAAGTATTATGAAGGGCATTTTAGAAAGAAAATCGTAATTCCAAGAATATCAAAGAAGGAAGCCACCAGATAGGGTAAGCATTAAATAGGAAAGACATGAAAATAATATGATAAAGATAACTCAGTACATCTCTCTTATACCAATGATTTTAAATGCTCTGAACTCACTAATCAAAAAAAAAACAGACTGGCAGAAAGGATAAAGAAACAATATTCAACAATATGCTGCATTTAAAAACACACTTGCTGGGTGTAGTGGCTCATACCTGTAATCCCAGCACTGGGGAGGCAGAGGCAGGAGAATTGCTGAGTTCAAGGCTTGCCTGGGCTACATAGTGAGCTCAGGGCCAGCCTGAACTACAAAGTGAGACCCTGTCTCAATAAATAAATAAATAAATAAATAAATAAATAAATAAATAAATAAATAAATATAAAACACAATGCAAAAAGAAATTCATAGACTAAAAATCAAAGTATGAAAAATAATGCTCTGTATAACAGGAACAGAGAAAAAAAATAAATGTAGCTATTCTATTTGCAGACAGTGTGAACTGCAAGCCACGAGTGGTTAAAAGAGACAGAGAAGGTCATTGTGTATTTGTTAAAACACTACTGCAAGAGGAGAGATAACATTTATCAATGTACATGCATCAAATATAGGTACACCCAGCTATGTAAAACATATGTTAACAGACATGAAAAATCTAAGAACACTAACAAAATTTCAATAGAGAACCTTAATACTTTGCTATCACAAATTGACAGATCAACTAGGTAAAAGAATCAATAAATAATAAACTGAACAAAATTTGTGAACAAATGAACTTTGAAGACATCTGGAGTGTCCTATCCCTAAACTTGAGAATACACATTCTTCTCAGCTGCACAAAACAGACTATACACACTCCATAGAACATGAACAAAGGAATTGAAATGATACCACGTTTATTTTATGACCATAGTACAATGACAAAAGAAACCACAGAAACTTCATAAACACATAGGCATTAAAGAACCCCCACTATAATAATCAATGGGCCACAGATGGACTTGAAGAAATTATACACTATCTACAATTAAATGATAGTTCTGATAGAACATACTGCAACTTATGGGATGCAATAAAAGCATTCTTAAAAGGGAAATTTACAACAGTGAATTCTCATATCAGGAAAACAGAACAATCTCAGATAAATAATCTAACATTGACCTCAAGCTTCTAGAAAAAGAATAAGTCATGCTGGGCTGAAGATTTAGCTCAGTTGTTCCGGCACCTGCCTCTCAAGCACAAGGTCCTGAGTTCGATCCCTGGTAACCACATACAATGCTGGGCATGATGACTCACACCTACCAGCAATCAATACCACATACCACAATGCCGGGCATGATGGCTCACTTCTGTAATCCCAGCACTCAGGAGGCAGAGACAGGAGGATTGCTGAGTTTGAGGCTTGCCTGGGCTACATAGTGAGCTCAGGGCCAATCTGAACGACAAAGCAAGACGCTGTCTCAAAAAAAAAAAAAAAAGAAGTCATGCCTAAAGGTCATATATGGTAAGAAATTACATACATCAGAGGAGAAATACTGAATTAAGACTAAGAAAACAATACAATAAATCAAAGAATCAAAGAATCGGTTCTTTGAAGGATTAAATAAAATCTATTATCCTTTAGCCAATCTTTTCTTTTTATGTTTTTATTTTTTATTTTTTATTTTTATTTTTTATCTGTTTGAGACAAGGTCTAGTTTTGTAGTTCAGGCTGGCCCTGAGCTTACTATGTAGCTCAGGCAAGCCTCAAACTCAGCAATCCTCCTGCCTCTGCCTCCTGAGTGCTGGGATGACAGGCTTGAGCCACCACGCAGCACTTTGGTATGTGCTACTGATTGCTGGTGGGCATGACTCACCATACCCAGTATTGCTGTATGTGGTTACTGGGGATCAAACCAGGACCTTGTGCTTGCTAGGCAGGTGCTAGAACCACTGAGCTAAATCTCTGCCTCCCTCCTTAGCAAATCTTAACAATAAAGGAAATAAATGACCCAAATTCATATGACAAGGAACTAAAAGGGTAAAATCACAGAAGATCTTGTGGAAATCCAGAAGATCAATAATACCAATTTTGAAAACATACATTTTAATAAGATGGAAATCAGAAGAAATAGGAAAGCTTCCTAGATATATATGAATTGCCAAAGCTGAAACAAGAAGATATTAAAATTCTAAATAACCCAATATGAGCCATTGAAATTGAAAATGTAATAAAAATTTACCAACAAATAAAAGTCCAGGTGCCGATGGTTTCACTGCTGAATTCTTCAAAAGTTTAGAGAACATCTATTGCCAGTTCTCCTCAAACATTTTGTTGAAATTGAAAGGGAAGCAGTACTCTCCAGCTCCATCCTGGAAGCAAGCATTACCTTGGTACCAAAACCAGAGAAGAAACTAATCATAAAAGAGAATTACAGACCGATTTCCCTAATAAACACAGATGCAAAAATCCTTAGTAAGATACTGGCAAACAGAATACAGCAAATCATCAAGAGGATTATGCACCATAATCAAGTAGGATTCATCCCAGGGATGTAAGGATGGTTCAGCATAAACAAATCCATAAATGAAAAACACCCTATCAGCAGAGCCAAAGACAAAAATCACAGGATCATCTCAATTGATATAGAGAAAGCATTTGACATAGTCCAACACCCATTCATGATAAAAAGAAAAAAAAAATAACCCTACAGAAAATTGGAATAGACACTCCTTATCTCAATCTGATAAAAACCATCTATGGCAAACCAACATTGCACTAAATGGATGAAAACTGAAAGCTCTCATTCTAAAATCAGGAACCAAACAAGGATGTCCACTTTCTCCACTCTTGTTCAATATAGTTCAGAAAACATTAGCCAGAATAATTAAATAAGAGAAAGAAGTGAAATAAAGATAGGGAAAAAGTTAAACTATCATTATTTACAGATGACATGATACTCTATATTGAAAACCCCAAAAAGTATATTAAAGACTTATAAATTTAATACCCAAATTCAGTAGCATAGCTGGATGTAAACTTAACACTCAAAAATCAATAGCCTGCATCTAACAGAATAATAAACTCACAGAGAGAGAAATTCATGGAGTGAAATTTTTCACAATAACATTGAAAAAAATAAAATACCTAGAAATCACTCTAATGAAGAAAAATTTTTAAAAACCTACATTGAGAACTACAATACTCTGAAAAAGGAAACTGAAGACTGATTGAGCCAATATAATGAAAATGGCCATACTTCCAAAATTGTTGTAGAGATTTAATGCAATCCCAGTAAAAATTCCAGTGGCATATTTTATATAATTAGAAAGAAAAAAAACAATTCTAAAATTCATTTGGAATCAGAAGAAATCTATAATAGCCAAAGAAAGTCTGAGTAACAAGAATTATATAGGAAGCAACATAACCTCTCATTTGAAATTATAATAAAGTGACTGTGATTAAAAATAGCATGGTAGAGAGTGGCGCAGAGACAGACTAGGCAAGTAGTGCACAGAGGAGTCCATGGAGAACCTAAATAACAAACGAGGCCTGTGCCATTAACAGCGCCCAGGTCTGCGGCCTGCCTGTTGGCCCCCATACCACACCAGAGTGGCACAAAGACAGACCAGGCATGTGGCACACAGATGGCTTACAGGGAACCTAAACAAAAAAGGAGGCCTGCACCATTACTGGTGCCTGGAGCCGCATCTGTCTCATGGCTCCCATTCCATGCCAGGGCTGCACAGAGACAGACCAGGCAAGATAAAGATCGAGGGATGTCTCCTTTTGACTAATGTGCTTAGCTTGGTATATTGTTGTTGCTAATTTTGATGGTGTTGTTACTCTTTTGATTTCTTCACTCTGAAATAAATATTTTTTTCTCATTTTCTTACTTTGCTGGTACTGAACCTGTCCAATTCTCTTGGTTTCTGTCCTCTTAATTGCATTTATCTTTATAGAAGAGGGAAAATAGTTTCTGGTTTGTCTTCTACTGTGAGGTCCTCCTGTTCTCCTCTTGTTCCCACACCTTTTCTTAGTCAAAACAATACCCAGAAGTAAAAGCCTCTCTCAGTCTGCCCTAATTCCTCTTTTTTATTATTATAAGAAGGTATACGAAGTCTGTAGTGGTTCTGGGGTTCTCAGATGGTACTGTCTTATATAGGTCCCTTTAGCATCTGTTGTCCTCTGGTGTTTGAGGTTCTCGAGATCTATGTAATCTTTATAAATCTGCTAAACATATTTCTAAGCTTTCATTCTCCTTCTGTCTTCCTACCTCCCTGACTCCCCAGTGACCTTTTATTCCCAAAGGGTACTGTGGGTACATTTAAGACCTCCATGTTGTATATACACAGCTGATTAATTCTAAATTTTGGCATACAGACATAGAGGTAGCTCACAAATTTAAAGTCTTCATAATAGAAAATTTTCAAAATTTCATTTCCTTTACTGTGTTCAGTACTGTTGATGGTACTGATTGTATTATGCAAACAAAGATAATGTGATCATTCTGTTCAAATAATTCCCATGGTGTACAAAAACTGAGAACTCTCAAGGGTCATTACAGATTCAAGGAGGACAACCCAGGAAGGAGCTACTTCCTAAGGATCCCAAATAACAGTAAGTAAGAGAATTGCAACACACATTTCCCAGTCACCAGGCTAAGAATTAAACAAATAACATTAGTAACTACAAAGGAATATAAATGAGAAAAAATTAAAAAATCAGTCACAATGATCACCATGACAGAGAAATTCAGGGAAAAGGAAAATAGAGCAAACTGAAACACAACCACCAAGACTCTCTGAGATGGTAACAAAAGCAGATCTAGAAAAATGGAAATCAGAACTCATCTCTGAGGTGAAAACAGAGATACTGCCCACAGTGAAAGACTTCATTAAAGAAGAGGTCAGCAAATGATAGAATCTAAGATAGCAAAAACAACAGAACCGTTTAAACAGCTTCAAGGAAGTAACGAGAAGGAGAATGAAAGTTTGCAAAGTAGGACGAATGAAGATGAGCAATATCTACACCTAAGCATATAATTATCAAGGTTTCAAATATACAATAAAAGAATGAAATATTGAAAGTAGTTAGAGAAAGGAAAGAAAATCACCTACAAAGGGAAGCCCATTAGGATCACAGCAGACTTTTCAACACAAACACTCAATGCAAGGAAAGTCTGGAGGGAAGTGTTTCAAACATTGAAGGAAAAACCTCCAACCTAGATTGATGTATCCTGCAAAGCTACCTTTCAGAATTGATAGGAAAGTAAGATAGTACCATGACAAAGAACATCTGAAACATTTCGCAAATAGGAAAGCTACACTGCAAAACATTCTCAAGAATATCTTGGAAAAAACATAGAAAATTTACAAACCCATGAGACCCAACAGAGTGAACCCACTTGGCCAAACAAGGAACTGAATGGAAAAAAGGCAAAAGTAAAGAATAAAAAAACCAAGAGCAGGGAAACATGACAGCTCTAATTCTGTTCATATCAATCATAACCATTTATTTCAGTGGACTCAATGGGCCAATTAAAAGATACAGACTGACAGATTGGATCAAGAAGCAAAATCCAATAATCTGCGGCATGCAGGAAACAAACCTAATCCAGAAAAAAATCCATAGACTGAAAATAAAGGGATGGAAAACAATTTTCCATGCCATAGGAAACTGCAACAAAGCAGAAGTGGCTATCATGTTTGCAGATTAAATAGATTTCAACTAAAACAGATTAAGAGAGACGAAGGTCCCTATACTCTCATGCAGGGAACAATCCACAAGAAAGATATAGCAATCATAAATATTTATGCACCAAACTCTAATGCACCCAACTATATAAAACAAACATTAGTGGACATGAAAAGCCAGATAACCACTAATACAGTAGTAGTAGGGCACTTCAATACACCACTGTCACGAACTGACAGACTGACTGGACAAAGAATCAATAAGGAAATACTTGAGTTAAACCAAATTTTTGAACAAATGGATTTAATAGATGCCTACAGAGTATTTTACCCTACAAAGTCAGAATATATGTTCTTCTCAGCTGCTCATGGATCATTCTCCAAAACAGCCTACACCTAGTTCATAGAACAGGCTTAATTAAATGGAAAGGAATTGAAGTTATCCCCTGCATCCTAACAGACCATAGTGCCTTGAAACTGGAGCTGAATAGCAAAAGAAATTCCAAGGTCTTCACAAACACATGGAAATTGAATAACACTCTGTTGACCAACTAATGGGCCACAAAAGAAATTTAAAAAGAAATTAAACAGTTTCTACAATTAAATGATAACCCCAGTACAACATATAGGAATTTATGGACACAGTGAAAGCAATTCTGTGAGGGAAATTCATAGCAGTGAATGCCTACATCCAGAAAATGGAGCAAACTCAAATAATCTAATGATGAACCTCAAACTATTAGAAAAAGAGGAGCAAGTCAAACCCAAAGCTCATACAAGGGAGGAAATTATAAGGATCAGAAGAGAAGTTCATGCAATGGAGACAAAGAGAACGATACAAAGAATCAATGAATCAAAGAGCTGGCTCTTTGAAAGGATAAATGAAACTGACAGACCCTTAGGCAACCTTATCAAACAAAGGAAGGAAAAGACTTCAAATCCATGCTATCAGGTATGCAAAAGGGGAAGTCACCACAGATCCTGTGGAAGTCCAAAGGATAATAAACACATATTTTGAAAATCTGTCCTCAAAAAATATGGAAAATCTAGAGGAAATGGATCGAGTCCTAGACACATATGAACTTCCAAAGCTGAAAGAAAAGGATATAAAAATGTTAAACAATCTGATAGCAATCTGTGAAGTGAAAATGCGATTAAAAAAAAAAAAACCTACCAACAAAGAAAAGCCCTGGTCCAGATGGCTTCACTGTGGAATTTCACACAACTTTTAAAGAAGAGTTAATGCCACTCTCTCAAACTCCTGAATGAAACTGAAAGGGAAGTAGTACTCCCAAATTCATTCTTTGAAGCAACCATTACCTTGATTCTAAAAGCAGAGAACAACCCAAGCAAGAAAAGGAAACTACAGGCCAATCTCTCTAATGAACTTTGATGCAAAACTCTTCAATAAAATATTGGCAAGCAGAATACAGAACGTTATCAAGAAAATCATACACCCTGATCAAGTTGGATTTATCCCAGGGATGCAAGGCTGGTTTATTGTACATAAATCAATAAATGGAATACACTATATTAACAGACACAAGGACAAAATCATATAGTCATCTCAATAGATGAACAAAAAACGCATTTGAAAAAATCCAATATGCATTCATGATCAAAACCTTACAGAAAATTGAGATAGACTTTATCTCAATCTAATACAAGCTATTTATGAGAAACCAATAGCCAGCATCATACTAAATGGGTAACTTTTTACACTAAGATCAGGAACAAGCCAAGAATGCCTGCTGTCACCACTCTTGTTCAATATAGTACTGGAAACATTATCCACAGCAATTAGGAAAGACAAAGAAATAAAAGGAATAAAGATAAGTAAGGAATAAGTTAAGCTGTCATTATTCACTAGTGATATGATTCTCTATATAGAGGATCCTAAAAACTCAACCAAAAGACTGCTAGACTTAGTCATCTAATTTGGTAGTGTAGCTGGACACAAGGTCAATGCTTAAAAATCAACAGCCTTTTATACACAAAAAACAGACTCACTGAAAGAGAAATTGGAGAGTCAATCTCTTTTACAATAGAACCCAGAAAAATGAAATATCTAGGCATCAATTTAACAAGGAGTTGAAAATTGGCAGAATAAAGGTGAAATTTGGCAGACTAAAGCCTAGTTTCTCCAGGACCATTTGTTAAAGAGGCTGTCTTTCCTCCATTGAGGACGTTTGGCTCCCTTGTCAAAGATGAGGTTCTTAGTGTAGCTGGAGTTGTTTTGGATCTTCTAATCTATTCCACTGGCCCCTGGGTCTGTTACTTTTCCAGCATCATGCAGTTTTTATCACAGTGGCTTTATAGTACACCTTTAAGTTGGGGATTGTAATACTCCTTGCTATGTCCTGGTTGCTTAGTATTGCTTTTGCTGTTCTAGATCTCTTGTGGTTCCAGATGAATTTTTGGATTATTTTTTCTAGCTCTGTGAAGTATAGTGTTAGGATTTCAATTGGAATTATACTGAATCTGTATAGTAGTTGTGGGAGTATAGTCATTTTGACAATGTTGGTTTTATTTACCCAGGAACAAGGGATGTCATTCCATTTTCTGATATCTTCTTCAATCTCCTTTTTCAGAGTCCTGTAGTTTTCAGAATGGCTTTCTTTATGCCAAATGCTAACATTTGACTCATGCTTCTCACCATGCACTAAACTAAAATGAAAATGTATCAGAGATCTAAATTATAAAAACAGGAACACTAAATCTGAAGTGAACAGACATTTTTCAGATAAAGAAGTAAAATCAGCAAAAAACATATGAAACAATGTTTAACACTACTAGTCGTTCGAGAGACACAGTTGGAAACACTGCTAAGATTCCACCTCACTCCAGAAAGAACAGCAGCTATGAAAAAATCAACTAATAAATTTTGGCAGTGTGGTGGGGCTGTAAACCTGTGCAGTCACAATGAAATCAGTATCAACATGTGCAGACCCATGTTAATAGCAGCTCAATCATGGAAACAACCCAAATATCCATCAATAGGTGACTAGATAAAGAAGACATACTTTTTATATAAAATAGAGCACTACTCAGCCAAAAAGAGTGATAAATTTGAGACCTTTATAAATAAATGGATGTACATTGAGACCATATTATTAAGGGATGAAAATAGGACTCATATATAAATACCAAATAATTTATTTGGTCTGAGAAACTGAAAGTGTGAGTGAGGATCATAATTTACAATGAGTGTTTTGAAGTAGGAAGAAAATGTTTAAGCGAGAATAGGAACTAGGAAAGGAAAATTGGGTAAAGAATAGTAAGTGGGAAGGGGTGATAGTTAATAGATATATGTTGATATGGTTTATACTTAAAATATTAATAAAATCCCTTCAACAAGTTAAATCAGATAGAAATAGTACAAGTGAAACTATAAACAAGGTCCTTTATGATCTCAAATGTAAAATATTCAATAAAATATTAGCAAATTATATCAAGCACTGTGCATAACTACTGGATAGGTCTTATCTGAAACATTAAGAAGTGAATCAACATCTAAAATTAAATCAATATATGTTACTGCACCAAATGAGTAATAAAAAATGTTATCATCTCAATAGCTAGTGGAAAAAAATGAACTAGCCGTGTTCATGGCAGGTAATTTAACATGACCAAAAACTCCAGTAAATTAGAAATAGGGAAGAAACACAAACTTCAGTTGAATATCATATAAAAACATCATATGCAGTATAGGTTCTAAGATTATGAACAGAATCATGTTCATTCCTATGGCTTCTGTTCAGTACAGTGGTGGAACTCTCAGTCTGTGAAATAAAGTAAGAAAAACACAACAGAAAGATGGGGAATAGAACTTTTTATTCTAATGTATTATTTTTGTCTGTAAAGAATGTTTTAAAGAATTTACAAAACATGACTAATTTTAAGTGACTTTATGCCAAAGTATACAAGGACAACAAAATAAAATCAATTGTACTTCTATTTACTGGCAATAAACAACAAATTAAAAGCTAAGTGTAAAAACTCTGATTTGCATAAAATTACAAAAAAATTAAATGAAATAAATCATGTGCATCATTTGTATGTATACACACCAGTAGAGTATGTTATATTACATACATATTTTATTGAATTTAAAGACAATGTTATTCAGATGTAAGTTTTCATCAAAATCTTATGTAGATTCAGTGAAATCCTATGCAAAATAAAGTTTGTCAGCAGAAATGGATAAGGGTCAATTTTTCTGCATTTGGCCATTCAGCTTTTCTAATATCATTGAAGAACTACATTTTTATCATTGTATGTTCTTGGAAACACGAATTTATTTCTCTTCTTTCAGATCTGATCAAGTGTACATTTTATGCAGATATTATAATGTTTCTACAATATATTTAAAAATCAGGTGGTGTGATGCTTCCAGCTTTTTTTTTTTAACCTAAAGATGGTCTGGGTTCTTTTCTGGTTCCATATAAGCTTCACAACTTATAATTATAAGTTTAAGATGGCCAAAGGACTTTCAACAATAACAATAAAGCAGGAAACTAAATTTGGGAAGTGATAAGTAGGTATTTCATTCAAGAAGATAATTCAATAACTACTACATGAAAAGATGTCTAGCATCTCTAGTCACTAGGAAAATAGAAACTGAGCAAAACAAAATGAGGTAGTATTATATATCTACTAGAACGGGTAAAATCAAGGATACTAAACATGTTTAATCTTAGTGAGTATTTATAACAAGCACTTTGATCATTTCTTTCTGGAAATGAAGAATGTGTAGCAACTAATGAATCTGAACACATGAATAAGACACGTTTGAGCAGAACATGGCATTGGATGAGTTTCTATTATGTACAGTTGTATATTTCCTTGAAATTTAGCCAAATGAGCAAAGAAGTATCATTTTTGGCCTTATTATGAAAATTATTATTCATGAAAATGTACTCATTTGAATATGTTTACATACAAATTTAGTGCACTCGATGTTGATAACATATTATAGAATTTTCCTTTCTGTCGTTTGCTATCGATAAAGTCTCAGATGAGCTATATTTCATGATATAGTTGATCATATTTCATGAAAAACTATGTATCTCAGCCAATGTTTTGTTCTTGGACATATACTAAAAATATATATATCTCATTTTATTGCCTATCTTTGTAAGATAAAATCTGGTTTTACTTCCCTAGTTTTTCAGCTACTACCTCAAGTAAATCAGAACTCACTATTCCAAAGAGGAGAATCTTTGGAATAGTCTGTTTAAAGCTATCAACATAGAGTACATGAAATTCATGTTGCAAATGATGATCAACAGAGGCAGTTGGAACTGAGTATAATGAAAGACCCAAAGATCTGTCAACTCTAAGATATATGAAAGGTTGATTTTAAAACCCTGGTCAAAGAATGGTTTTAAATATGAAGTCAAATAAAGTTGTGAAAACTACAAATCATTCCAAAACCTATCTCAACTTTTCTTGCTGCAGTAAAGCTTATGTTACCCTTCAAAACCAGAAGTTACATTTCTCATCTTTGAAACTCTGCAACACTTCAGGACATTTTTGCCATAAATTATAAGCTGTCCTTTTTAAGTGACTTATTTCATGATTATACTGTGATATATTTGAAGGTAGAAATTATGCTATTTTTGTTTTCTCTCTGACCATGTCTGGGATGACATCCAAACAAGGTAAATGATCAATCACTGGCATCTGAGATTGCGCCAATGTCCCCACCACTGCTTTTTGTTAATTGTAACATGCAATGAAGAAATAGTAAAAAAAAATGTAAATACGGCATTATGAACATTTTAGAACTGCACCTAATTATGCAGCTAGCACCAAGATAAGAGAAGCATTACCAGTTGGCTTGTTGCTTATATAGTACTCTAAACCACCTCACTACCTTGCTAAACCAAGGTAACCATTATCTTGAAATCAAATAGCATCAGAAAATTTTCTCTACCTTTGAATGTTTTATAAATGGTCAAATGCAAAGTGTGATTTTTTTCCCTCAACATTGAGATTTATTCATATTTTATTTCACTCATTTACATTATCCTATAGCTAGGCTACTAAGAGTGTGGCCCATGTACCATTAGCATCAATGTTACCTGAGATCTGGTTAGAAATTTGAATTATCAGATCCCACTCTATGTCTGTGAAAATGTAACTTTATGTTTTGCACCCCAAAAATCTGTGTTCATCAAGCTGTTCACATGATTATTTTTGCCTAGTAGAGTTCAAAAATAATGGCTACCTAATATGACCAGTCCTATGATGGCTTGTGTTGACTCACTGAAGATGCTTGTTTGCATTTTTAAAAATTTTACAGTGCTACAAAATTTTTTTAAATCTCTTCCAGCATGGTGATATGTCATATGACCCTGAGTGGGTACAAAGATCTAAAAGGGAAAAACAACTGATAATCTTCACATACCATATTGCTAGGCTACACTTTCAAAAAATCAGGTGTTCAAAAACATTCAATCTCATTTTCAAATTACAATGGATTTATTGGAAGAGACCCCATTTTAAGTAAGGGGACATCAGTATTCCATTGTATGAACAGACCATCAATTATTCTTCTACCTTACCGTTGACAGCGCTAGCACCATTTTTATCTCTTTTTCCATAGAAACCATATGGTGAGGATGAATAAATCTGAGGTTTCCTTTGAAAATCCTATACTTTTCTTTGTCTAAAATGTTTCACATAACTCTGGACTGAATGGTTGTGATCCCTCAATATTCATTCGCTGAAGTCCTAATCTTCAATATGACAGTATTTGAAGGTGGAGTACTTTGAGAGGTAATTGGATTAGAATAAAATAAAAAGAAGGTGCCCTATTATAGGGTTAATGTAATAAAGATACCAAAGGATTTCTCTGTTTACCAAGCAGACATCCACTTGGAAGCCAGGAAGTGGACTCACACCAAGACGTAAATTGGCAAGTACCTCATTTTATTATTTATCAGCCACAAGAGCTCTACAATAAATTTATGTTGTATAAGCTGTGAAGACTATGGTTCTTTATTATAGCAACACAAACTGAGTGCATGTATATGAGGACTCATTTCACTGACATGTACTTAATCACCTAAACTGATAGTCTCTTCCAGGCTAGAGGTGTTTCTTTTCTTTGTGACTCTATGTGTCCAGGCCCTATCTGATGTTTTAACCATGTCCTGACTTATCCTTCATATTCTCATTCGGTGGGTATCCAACTAAACAGTGGAAGCATCTTTGCATCCTCAACACTGAACATAGGTGCTGACACAAAGTTCACACTGAACAAGAGCTTTAAAAATTCAAAAATAAATATGAAAAATTACCTGTGAATGTCATTCTAATGAAATAAGCATGGTTTCTCACTGACCTATAGAATAATGATAAAAATCTCTTCACATTTTCTGAAGATATTTTTGAGTTCCTATTATGAAATGGGCAACTCTAAGTGTTATGTGTTTGGGGAAATACAAATGTGCATAGAAACTGACAAATCCTTTCAAGTCATTGTATTCTAATACAATGCATAATATAATCCATATTGCATTTTTCCACAGATCAAATTAGTCAAGTCTACTAGGTGGGTCATTGACTCATTTCAGTCTTTAAAGGACAAAGAAAGAAGAAAAGAAGGAAACAAAGTAAAATATAGATAATAAGAAATAGATTTTGTTCCACTGATAAGGAGATCAAAAAATGTAGAGGGTAGGGAAAGGGAATTTAAAAAGAGTAATGAGGTTTTATGTACATGTACTACTCTATACAAGGAATATAATTCTTATATAATATGGACATGTACTAATAAATTTTTAAACGAAAGTTTTCTCTACCAGCTTCTTGCAGATTTGTAAGAAAAAAATGAAAGCATGAGCTGTATTTTTAGTATAAAATCTGTTTCATATGCTTTCAAAAATAAGCAAATTCATTTAAAAACAGCCCCTTATTACAAAATAATTAAATCAGAATAAGACCTTCACAAGTTTGTATGTATTTGATCACATACACTTCGTAATTACTGAGACAGTTGGACACAGCTTGCTAATGGAGATACAGACGATGCATTGTAAGGAAATCACAGAAAACAGCTGTAATTATTAGATAACTAAGCTTCCAAGCATTTCTTAAATCAAAGGCATTGT
Source organism: Thryonomys swinderianus (assembly GCA_004025085.1). Lineage (NCBI taxonomy): Eukaryota > Metazoa > Chordata > Mammalia > Rodentia > Thryonomyidae > Thryonomys > Thryonomys swinderianus. The sequence goes on from PVIC010022592.1 coordinate 22,644, forward strand.
TAGAACTTTTCATATCTCTTTGGAGATACATGTCACAAATGCATTGAATGATATTTTAGTACTATGTTCACTATTATGCAACATGTAGCAACATGAGTCACAAATATTGCACCATTTCTAAGGTAACGGGGGATATTCTATTTAAGAAAGGGATATAAATAAACTGTTATGCTGAGGTATTATTTGTATGATAAATTCAAAAACTTTAAGATACTTCTGGTGCTACACAATTTTACACATAAAAGCATACCATAAAAAGTATATTCCACACTCGTTGATTATCAAAGATATTTTTAAGAAAAAAATTAGCATACTTGAACACACTTGTGAGTTCTCAGTTTAAAATATTGAACCCAATACTCTGCACATGAGTGCATCTCCTACTTTACTGAGAAAGTTAAAAACATCCATTTGGTGCTCCATTATCTAACTCTCATCTCTGAATTTTTCTATTTTCTATTCCCTCACCCAGTTCAAAGAAAATGTATTTCTCCAGTTAGAGCCAATGTAAACTATGTGCTCCTGCATTGATATTATCTGTTGGCATTTTCCCAGGCCTTGCCAGACTACATGCACAGATATTATCTGCACCAGCTTTCCTACTGAATAACTCATTTCACTCACTAGTCTTTGGCTCTGCTTTCCCTCTTTCAAACTCTTGAACTCACCAAAATTATCGGCACCTCAGTTCTTTACCTATATACTTTATTCTTGTCCTGATAAAGAGGAGATATAAAAGATGGTAATACAAGGAAGTCTTTACTCTTGAAATCAGTTGTCTCCTAGGGTGCCCGGCATTTATATCTTTCTTCTTTATCTCATATTAATTAGATGAAAAAAATCACATCTAATTAGCTGTGCCATTATTGAACAGCCAGTATATTAAAAGCGAATCAAGCAGTTCATGTTTTAGTTCTGTTAATCAATTGCTAGATAACTGATAAGCTATTCTACAGAGAGCTTTTATTAAACTAAAAGGAAAATGACCCATCAACAAAGCACGTTTTATTAGCTTACATTATTAACCATATTTTTTTAAACTAACAAGCAGTGATAAAAAAGAACTGATTGAATAAAGAGAGTAGTGGCAAAGATCTTTTAGGTTTATTAATTTCAAAGTCACTTTGCTGTAAATATCTTGCAATGAGAACAAACATCAGCTGTCTTAGTGGATTTGAGCTGCTCTAACAAAACACCTTCAACAAGCATTTATTTCTCACTGCTCTAGGGCCTGGGAACTCCAAGATATAAAGCACTCACACAATTGGTTTCTAGCTAGAACATACTTCTTCATAAGTACAGATCTCTTTATGGTAGTTTCACATGAGAAAAGGACACCAGCTAGTTTTATGGGTTTTCTTTTTAAGGTACAGATCCCAATCCTGCGGATCCTCTCTTCACGTTTTGATTGCCTCCCAAAACCTTGACATCTAATCAAACACTTTGGGGGGTTAAAGTTTCATCTCATGAATTATTAATGACAAACATTCACACCATGGCACCTACCATGATGTAAGTAATGTGGTTTACGCAAGACTTTTGGTATGTTGAGTTAAAAAAAAAAAAGTGTCTACCCTCTGTGAACTTCACACAGAGTTAAAACATGTATGTGATCTGTGTGTGAGCCACAAACTGGTATGTTACAAGAGATGAAAATACTTCATGGAATATTTCCTAATGAGCTGCAAAGAGAATACATTATGGTCTGGACCTCAAGAGATTTATAATTCAACAGCAATCCCAAGTTTTGTTGAAAGTACTAACTAAGGAAAACTTTAGAAATCTTTTTGTGGAATTCTGCAATCTGATTTAAGAATTGGGACTTTTTTACTTTCACATATAAGAATATTTGTGTCCACGTCTGCTCACTTTGTCTCTCTGGCTCTCTTCCTGCTACCTTTCAGCTTCCAGCCCCCATGGAGTAAGCAGCTTTCCTCCGCTATGCCTCCCTGCCTTGTTGTTTCTGTACTGGAGCCAATACACCATGGGCTGAAACATCTGCAGCTATGAGAAAAAATACAAAAAGGTCATCTAAAAATATGAGTATTTAAAGTTTTAAGAATTTGTGCCGTAAATGGTATATGCCATAAAGTACTCCCCCAACATTTATTTCACTACTTTTCCCATTTTTTGAAGCAACTCTGGAAGCCCACCTAACTGAGTATCTTAGTCGCACTGTGGTGGCTACCCCAAAATCATGAATTGCTTCAGAATATTTACGTATCGTGGTCATTTTGACTTTGGAGAAGAGCCAGAAGTCACATGCAGCAATCTGATGAAAAAGGACACATCATATTTTCGTGAATTTGTCATTTTATTGCTGGCATTTAGCAACTACGTTCACTGTGTGTTATTTTTCTTTTTATCACACATGATAAATACACTCACAAAAGAGAACTTCCAGAACTGCTTCAGAAAGCAGCAGGGATAATGGATAGGTGTGTTTGAAGTGAAGGGGTAACTTGAGGGGAACTATGGTGATTGTATTTTTAAAAATTTAATATACCACAATTTTTTTTATCAGTTCTTGAAAATTTTGTCTGCTTTGGGTTATGTTAGGTGTTATATTCCAGCAATGAAAAGTAGATTAATACCCTGAGGTATGTGCCTTCTATGCAATAGTTTAGAACTTCCTTATGTCTCATGAAATCCTCATGAGTTATATTGTCCCCAGCCCAGTTTTCTTGACATATTTCTGTATAAATACACTATTATTATTTTTCTTTTTTCTTTTTAATTCCCTGCTGTAATGGATAGACATCCCCTCTGATATTCAACACGGTTAAATATTTTACTCCTTTCATATATTAACTTAGTTTCCAAGTAATAAGTTTATAATATTTTTCTTATTGGCTATTTCTCACTGATCTCCTGCTTAACGAAGCCTTATCATTTGATTTATAGGCATTGGTTTTCCTCAGGGATTTTTCTGTTGCTTACACTTTTGTAAGTATTATGTCTCCTGCCAGTCCTACTTAGCTCAGTGATCACAACTATATCACATCGAGCATTAGACCAGACCATGAGATTTATTACTGCACAAACCCCCTGTCTTCAGCACTTTCAATAAATCACTTATTAGGTCTGATTAATTTCATTTCTAAGTGACCTCTTAACTTGGGCTTCCACTCTGCTTTTACCCACAACACTTTCTTTCCTCAACTGAGAGATTCTTTGGCTAAACGTTCTGGAGTTCTAGACATGATATCTCCTATTCTCACTCCTCATTGATTTTGAAGGCCTAACATATTGCTTGTCTTAGAGAGAAAATGATTACTTTTGGAACTCTTTCCAGTCCTGCATTGGACTTAGTCTCTGTTACTTTCTGAAGCCACACGACCTCTTATTTGTATATTAGAGTGAGCTGACTGTATTTTGCAATTTACATTGACAATAAAAATATTATGCTATTATCTACTCATCCAGATGAATATTAATTAGTCTAAATTGAAAGTAGAAGACTGATAATAAATGTTCAACCACATTCTATATTTTGAATGTCTGAAATATCATTTTTAAGAATATTAGTTTGATTACTTTGAATATTACTATTCTTCCAATGCACATCATTTACTGTCTAGTTAACATATAATATGCAAGTATACTTTGAGTATTACTTTTGTCCCAATTCATATTGTTAGTTCTTTGGTTCAAATATAATATTTAAGTATTGGTCAGCTTTCCAATCCAGTCACTGGAACAAGATACTCCACACCCTCAGTTTAAAGAAAGAGAAGTTTAGCCGGGAGTGGGCTCATGCCTGTAATCCCAGCACTCGGGAGGCAGAGACAGGAGGACTGCTGAGTTCGAGGATTTCCTGGGCTACATAGTGAGCTCAGAGCTAGCCTGACCTACAAAGTGAGACCCTGTCTCAAAAAAAAAAGAAGAGAGAAGTTTATTTTGTTTTGCAGTTTCTGGTATCCATCTCTGGTTGGCTGTCTCAGGGCAGAAACATCACACATATGGATATGGTAGAGCAAAGCTGCTTGATCCTAGCTCTGGGAATCACAACAAAGAAGAGCACCAGAGAAAAATGGACAAGGACCCAATATAGTTCCAAGGTCACAAAGCCAAAACCCACCAAGACACACCTGGAAGTGAGCCTTACTATAAATCTAATCCTTAACAGTCAAGATTAAACATAAAATTTATGCTATTTATAATCATTTTTCCTATTTAAAAATTATCTTGTAGTTGAATACCCCTTTGAATTGCATTGTTCTATTACAAGAAGATATTGCTTTTATAGTAAGAAACTTAATGAGACATTAAATTAACTTGATTTTTTTATATCTCACCAGGTAATGACTGATGATGATTACTAATTAAAGTAGAAAGAATGTTTCAGAATACTGCATTATCAGAATATTTTAAACCATGATTTCTACTATCTTGAAAATGTTGTGACTTCACTTTTAGATGTGACTTCATTGCTGGGCTTAAATAGGTGTGAAATAAAAATAAAAGTACAGACAAGGCACAGGCAGCTTTTAGGTCCAGTGTAACAAAATGACCAGAAAGAATACGAGGGCAAAAGATGCAAACGTCAAGACTCAGTCTGATCTCATAATCATCAAGTCTTTTCTTCCCCTTCTTTACTAGCCCTTATCCCTTTTCCCTTCTGAACATTTTCTTCCTATTTCACAATACCTATCATACATTTTAGAACTCAGTCACACCTCCATTTTCAAGATGGGTCATATACTGGTACAAAGCCTCAATATTGAGTGTGATTACAAGGTAGATGTTAAATATACCGATAAATTTACTTTTTTCAAAAAAAGACAGTTTGGTGAGAGGATCTACTGATCAGCTTTACTAGTGGCAAATATGATGATAATGAAAAAGGAAACAAAACATGTATTTAGGGAGTGGGGGGTTGGGGATGGGTGGGA
>PVIC010022593.1:5381-27599 GCA_004025085.1 Thryonomys swinderianus
ATTCCAGGAAGTTTTTAAGTACTCTCTGCCAAAGTTATCTTTGTATTTTGAGTTCCTGTAGATTTAGATTCTAATCATGCTAAACCTATATGTTAACCACTAACTACATTGTCCATTGAAAGCCTTGCACGTAAGCACTGTAGTTAGAAATACTATAAAAGAGCACTGAAGAATAAACTCAGGGCCTGCTCAGTACTGAGAGGTCCTCCTGAGCCCATTTTCCTGTCTTCTTTTCTTTTCTTAATCCGCGCCCCTCGACTTCACGACCCCGCTGTTTTGTCTGGCTGGCTCCGGCAGATATTCACTCTATTTTATTTCATTTTAATAACTACAGAATATTTTAGATAAGGCTTAAATTTATTGTCTTTTGGGTATGTATTCTGTGAAACCAAACATAGATATTGAATAATCCTTTGCTCCTTTACCACCGTGACTCTCTCCATTTCAGTACATTTCATTCCTGGGCGTAATTGCATAGGATTCTTGACTCTCTTTTCTATTTGTATCATCCACTTGATTATTCATTTGTCAATATCATTCCCTATCATGTACAGTGACTTTAAAATGTCAAGTACCTCCCCAGTAATCTTCAAAAATTTCTTGCTGCTTCTTGAATGTTTCTGCTGCCATTTAACTGAATTTCTTTTTCATAATTACTAATGGCTTATTCAAATTTTAATTGAAAATGCATTAATATATCATTGCTAAGCCTTGGCATTAGCATCTATACTTAAAAAATAAATATTGGTTCTTTAATGATGGATATTGCTATTCTAAAGAGAAAGTCATCCCAACTTCAAACGGAACAACAGAACTCATAATGTCTAACTTTGTGATTTCATGCTTAAGTGTTTTGCCTATTGATGAGCAATCATGCCTAAGTATTGCCAGTGTCACTATTGAAGAGGGGACCATCCTTACTTGGAGGTGGCTCCTGGGGGCTTTCAGAATGATTTCCATGTAAGCTGATTGGTCCTATTTTATCTCAGGTTATATACTCTATTGCATCTTTGAAAAACTCATGCCAACAATGTAAACTTAACTTGTATTTAGGAATATATTACACCTTTATAGCAGTGTTTTCCTTTCCAAACACTGTAGTGTGCCTGTTGATTAATTCAAATCAGGTTATATGGTTCTAGTGTTTTCTTATCTACTTTGTCACTATTACTTGGTATTTTATAGTTTTGATGGAAATTGTGAACGGAATTTCTTCTTATTTCTACTTTAACTTCTAGTTACATATTGTCTGTTAAAAAAAGAAGTGTCATCTTTTTTCTGGCCAACTTAGTAAATTTTCTTCTGCTGTTAGATGATTTACTTGGCAAATTTGGGTTTTCAAAGTATAAAACCATAACATTCATTCTCAAATCATATAAAATTTATCTCCCATTCCAAGATGTACACAGCATGCTTCATTTTGCCTTCTTATTGTAATAGCTACTAATTCAAACAAGAATTGAAGAAAGAAAATATTTTACATATTGAGACCAAGTCACTGTAGAGAAAATCTGAATACTATGCAATCATTAGCAACAAAACTTGGGGAGATATTTAATCGCATGTTACATATTCATCATATATTAAGTTTAAAAACATAAAAATTTGGTTTCAGATATTCTGAAATCTAGCTTTTTAAACATTCATATTGGGATTTTTTTAAAACTGGCTTTATATATATCAATACATAATTGTACTTTTTATTTTCAGAATGTTTCTATTTACATGTCTCTGAATCAATTACATGCAGGTTTTATTTTTAAACAAGTGATTAACAAAAAGATTATAATTTTAAATAGAAATTAAGTATGTAAAAATATAGCTTACAAAAACTGCAAATGTTAAAAAAATATTCTGCTGCAGAATTCTTAGTTTACAAATATGCCTATGAAATCTGAAGCTCAGTATTTCATAAACCCTTTTTTTCTCTGAAGAAGTTATAATATCTAGTGAAGAAATTCCAAAAGGCTAAACAACAAGACTAAAGGGCCCCATTCCTAGCCAAGATCTGTCAGGAGACAGTTCCCAGGTCCACGTCTTAGAAGACAGGCCGCTGCCAGGAGGACCTTGCCGATGCCACGCACCCTGGCTGCTTCCCCCAGGCCAAGGAGGGACACGGACGGAGAGCACAGTGCCCCGCAAACCCAGATACAGACCTTCCAGGCTGGAGTCGATGCAGGGGCGTGACAAGAGTTCCAGCAAAGCACCAGCAACCTCCCCACACTGGTCAGCCCCTGCTCTGGGTCACGTCATGTCTGAGAAGCAGCACTGGAGTGTGTTCTCTCTGGCCCCATGGCCACAGGCCTCAGGTCTGAATTAGTAGCCAAGAGTGCCAACGCATAAGTTGCATAATACATAATACAAAATACATAAATTATATTATCAGTGCATGGCACAATCTTATTTTCCTATGTATAAATGTTTCTCTAATTCCCATGAAGTTTTTAATTCTCATAATCAAAAATATCCATTAGGGAATATAGTAGGGGAAAGTAATGAGTAGAAAGAATAAATATGATTTGAAAAGAAAAAGAAAGCACATGTATAAAGGGTGGGAATTGTATGGTAAGTAGTGTAATGCCTGGATCATGCTGTCCCGAGGAAGACATGTAATGAACAAGGGCACTTTTATTAACACAGCATGCAGTGGGTCTACCAACATTGGTTTGGAGACCCAGAAGAATGGGTACCGGCCCCTTTTAAGGGCATTTCAGGTTACACACAGGAGGGGGACGCAAACCTCCTAGTAACTGGCTAACAGTTTGACCTGTCATACTTATCAGGTGGTCATTGGTAGAGGAGGGACAGGAAATCCAGAGTTATCTTGTGGGAGGCCTAAGTCAGAACCAGGAAATCCTTGGTAGAAACAGCCCTGGTGATTAACTCAGTTCTGTGAGCTATGTCTCCTCAGGCTTACCAGGAGATCGCTGTACTTGGCAACCAGCAAACTTATTGCTTTGCTTAGTTTTTCAGGGAACCTTACACAATTAGCACAATTAGCAAGTTGTCACAAGTTACTTTTACAGGATATATATCACATTTGCACAGGATGTTTTTACAAAGTACAAAGTTTGTTCACATTTTAAACATCAGATAGGGGTGACTTATAAAATTAAGATTCTTTGGTCCCAACAGTAGGGATATGGGTAAAAATGAGAATTAACTCGTGTCATATACTGGTACAAATTCTCCAGGGTTGAATGTGACTATGAGCTGTCTATAAAATGTGCCAATAAAGAATTCATTTAAGAAATATGCATGAGTATTCTTAAATGAAAGGTAAGAGATTTTCCACAAAGTGCCTTCAGACAGAGAGCACCCATTCTTAGTTGGTCAGCAAGTTCTCACCGTTAAATTACAAATATCAAATGCAGAGAGATTTCAACATAAGAGCAAGGGCTCCAAATCCTTGAATTTCTATGACTCTACCTGCTGTCTCAGAAGATTTGTGCACTGTTGGCACTTCAGCTCTCTGTGTTGCGAGCCTGTTCAGCCAATGCTATCTGCAAAATATAGTTGCTGCAAAATGTAGCAGCAAAATGGCTACCCTTGCACACAGGTGAAGGAAAGCAGCCATTTTTGCTGAGCCCATCCTGGAAGAGCCTCTTCCTTAGTATCTCTTCCTCCTCTCCAGATTCTTCTCTGCTCTCCCCAGCGTCCGTCATCTCCTTAGCTGACACAGTGGCAGTTAAAACTTGTACCTTTGCACATTTGCTAGTGATTTACTCTATTTCATGCAGGTTGTAAAAGTGGTTGTAACTTTTGTACTCCAGTGGAATTAAACAAGTTTCTGCCTCAACTTTTACAGCCTTTGCCCATCTTCCAACAGAGGCTGTGTTTAGGGAAGATGTTCACCTGAATTTGCTATTAGCTGTGACTCGGCCAGTCAAAGCCACAGGAGCATCTTAAATCCTGGGATGGAAGCTCCTTGGGCTCTGTTTGCTGTGGACTTAGATTTGTTTCTCTCCTGGTGGGACTAGAAAGGAGAGGTTGGCAGTTAAGGAAATTACATAGAACAGAGACTGGTAAAGGGCCATTAGGTAAAACCTCAAGCAACTTTTACGTTATAAACAATCTTGCAAATGCTTGGAATGTGGCTATGTCTCCGAAGCCATTTGACTTTATGCTAGAAGGCCCAAATTCCTTTATCTTGTTAAAGAAGATTTTTCATGGGCGAGTTAATTCTATATCTAAATAGATTGCTCTATACCAAGCGTGTGCCCTTGGTTTCAGCAACCACGAGCATCCATCATTTTGATCCACGTTGAAGAATTTGGACAATATTTTCTTCCTTCCTTTCATTTCCTGACAGAGAGACCGCTGTCACAAACAAACTGTTGCTTTGTCAAAGCCCGTATTCTGTTCCTTGGTGTTTATTTTTACAGAGTCTAATAAAACATTATGCAACTAATCAAAGGTGATAGATACAAAGTATTGTTTTGTTTTCTGGCATTATGGATTATGCTAATGGCCATCTGCCTATAATTGATATTGTGTTCTTCACTTGCAGAAAAATAAACAAAATCAACAATAAAAGACAACTATTTTGTGTGATAGATGCTTATGCAGTTGTCTTTTATTCTCCATTATGTTTTTCATAATTTCTAAGTTAATTATTTAGTAGTATGATACTTTTATGACACAATGACTGTCGCTGCAATCCAAATGGGGATTTGAAATATATTGTATATACATGGTGATGTCATTTCTAATATCCTCACCGTGCAGCTGAGGAAAAGAAATCAACCCAATAATGTTCAAGCCTAATGGGGGCTGATGTTTTTTTTCTTTTGTTTTCACATGTGTTGCAGGTTAACACACACTAGTTTCCAAAGAGTAACAATTAGGACTAAATACTGTAAGTGAAAAGATAGTATTAGAAAATAAATTGAACAAAAGTTTCCTTGGGTATAACACTTACAGTCCTCAGAAATTCATTTTCCATAAGAAAATCATCACCATCTCCATTCTCCATTACAATGTTTTCATTTTGCCAGTGTGCCTAGCAGTAGACATGTACACATACAGTTAAAATATTCACAATACGTGCAAAGAGAAATCCACAAAAATATCAATAAATACTATAAAAATATATAGTAAAGTAGAGGAGTGGTACTTTCCCTATACTAATTTGTGATTCCACTGAAAACTGTACTGTACAATGTAGGAACATATCTAGAAGCAAGAGAGCTAGGGTGTTAGGACAAATACTTAACCAGTAGAAAGTCGAGATTCATGTGGTGAACTGCTAGAGGAAACTGGTCATTATTTTGAACGGTCTCAGATCAAGTTCTACTTTTTCCTGAGATCTGTGCATTATGTAGGCACAGTGTAAGTGGATGTTATTTGAGGGTTGCAGTTTGATAGCTTACATGACGACACTGTCACAGTTGTCTTTGAACTACGTACACTTCTGTCCATGAATTAGGAGTGGTTATTTCTGAAATGGATGTGTGGCCAGAGTAAGTGGTTGAACATGCACCTGTACACTCCACTTGCAATTTCATTCACTGTATTTTTGTGAAGTTCCACAGAGGTGGGGTTTGTACATGACATCTGCTCTTTTTTTTTTTTTTTTTTTTTGAGACAGGGTCTCGCTTTGTAGTTCAGTCTGGCTCTGAACTCACTATGTAGCCCAGGCAAGCCTCGAACTCAGCAATCCTCCTGCCTCTGCCTCCCAAGTGCTGGGATTACAGGCATGAGCCACCACGCCCAGCGACATCTGCTCTTTTGTGTGTCTGGTCAACTTCTTTTTGTTGCTCTTAGATAGACCACTGCCCATCATATACTGAGAACAAACTTTGTATCTTCCCTATATATGGCATATATCTTCTCCCATCTACAATGTTTGTTGTTCTTACCTTATTAGTCACACTTTGCTCCAGGTATGTTTTTAAATTTTATCTTGTCAAATGTGAAAACTTACCTCTGATGTGTTCTAAATTTGATTATTCCTTCCAAAAACTTCCCTGCTGAAAGTTTACATAGTCTGCAGAATTTTCTCCTATTTCTTTCAGTTTTAATTTTGATATTAATTTTTAAATTTACATGGGTTATAATTGATACAGGTTGTAAAATAGAAAGTTTAAATTGTTTTCTTTTTTTTGGTATACAATACATTAGCCTATTATTTCATCATTATTTTTCTATTACCCATGTAAAAATGAAATTTTTATCATATACTGAATTGCAGTAGATACTTTTGTTTGACTTTTGAAATGTCTGTCAGTATCACATTGGTTTTTGGCTATAGTTTTTAGAGGTTTTATATGTGTCGATCAATAAGCTCTCAATGGGTTTTCTTCTCCAGAATAAATTAAGAATTAATCTGACAGGTTTCAAAAGACATATTCACTAAGATTCTGATTCTAATTGAATTAAAACAATAGCTCAATTAGAAGAAGATTATAATGTAGAATATTTCTATACAGGAGTATAACCAGCCTCTGTATTTATGCCTATCTGCATATATTTCAGTATTGGTATTATAGGTGGTCTTGTTTTAAAAAACTTTTTTTTTTTTTTCGACAGGGTCTCGCTTTGTAGTTCAGGCTGGCCCTGAGCTCACTATGTAGTCCAGGCAAGCCTCAAACTCAGCAATTCTCCTGCCTCTGCCTCCCCAGTGCTGGGATTACAGGTGTGAGCCACTTGCCTGGCTCTTCACATATTCTAGCTAGTAGTTCTTTGTCTGAGCAACAGCTATTAAAGTTTTTCCCCCATATTGTTGGTTGTCTTTTAGCTCTGCTGGTGGTTTCTTTGCTGTTCAGAATCTTTTAATAGGATGAGATCCCATTTGTTGATTCCTTTTCCTAATTCTCATACTATAGAGGTTTTGTTCATACAATCTTTCACTAAGTCAATGTCTCCAAAAGTTTTACCAAACCAGTTTTTCAATACAATTAGTGTTTCTACACACCACTAGCTTTAAAATATTCATCACAGGGCCAGAGATTTAGCTTAGTCATTCTGGTGCCTTCCTAGCAAACACAAGGTTCCCGGTTCAATCCGCAGTAACCACATACAACAATACCAGGCATGGTGACTCAAACCCACCAGCAATCAGTACCACACACCACAGTGCCGAGTGTGGTGGCTTATACCTGTAATCTCAGCACTGGGGAGGCAGAGGCAGGAGGTTTACTGAGTTTGAGGCTTGCCTGTGCCACATAGTGAGCTCAGGGCCAGCCTGAACTAAAAAGCAAGACCGTATCTCAAAAAAAGAAGAAAAATCATCACAAACATAGTATTCATTCATGCATAATAATATTCTTTGAATATATTCATAAAATAAAATATTCATTGAAAACACATTCAATAGATAATGAATATACATTCATTTATAATATTATAATTCACACAAATTATAATGTTTGTATGTCTGGTATATTTGTTTTACTCTTATGTATAAATACTGTTTGATAGTAAATTTTTTATGCCTCAAAAATTAAATAAAGTAATAAGAAAAAGACAACAGTTTTTGCCAGTAGTGCCAATCGACTGTTTTCTTCCTTCCATTTCTGTTACACTTTATGATTCTGGCAAGACTTATGAATTGGTTCAGCATTTACCACAGTTGGAGATGACAGCTGAGGACTGTTTGACTCTTTAAGTAATTCAAATTTGTTTAAATTAGAATGTAAATTTCTGCATAACATGTAAGAAGCATGACACCAAACCTTTAAATTACTGTGCACATCTGTATATTAAATCTGTGTGAAATTCAGGTATGTCATGGAAAATTAAATCCTGAAATTTAAATATGAGGTATTATTTTATGTAAGATGAAAAATTTTCAAATGTACTGTATTGCAGTATTTGAACATAAATAGAATCTGTGGTTCACTTACGATAGAAATATTACTTTAACAATTCAATATAAATTTCAATTTCATCAGCACAGTCTGTCATACACTAATCCACAGGTACCTCGTATTTTGCCATTACATTGTGAGGAGCCATTTCTTCCATGTTGTTGCTCCTGGAAAGATTATTACATCCCTGTTGGCCTAGTATTCTTAGGGAGACCATCTTGTTCCTGATTGGTATTCATATCTGAAAGCAACAAGGTTACTCTGAGTTAGAAGAAAAATATGAATTTCTTATAGATTTTAACATTCATGAGTTGGATAAAGAGATAAGAAAGGTATCTTTCTTTCCAGCAAAGTAAATTCTTTATAGAATTCTCAGCTGACCTGAAGGAGAGTAATAAAATATAAGTAGAATGCTTACTCTTTTTTTTTTTTTTTTTGAGACAGGGTCTTGCTTTGTAGTTCAGGCTGGCCCTGAGCTCACTATGGAGTCCAGGCAAGCCTCGAACTCAGCAATCCTCCTGTCTCTGCCTCCCGAGTGCTGGTTATAGGTGTGAGCCACCACGTCCAGCACTGTGGTATGTGGTATTGATGGCTGGTGGGCGTAAGTCACCACGCCCAGTATTGTATGTGGTTACCGGGATCGAACTCAGGACCTTGCACTTGTGAGGCAGGCGCCAGGACCACTGAGCTAAATCTCCGGCCCATAACTCTTGATACTAATCTATCTCATCCCTATTTATTGTAATTTTAGTACAGCTCATTTATTCAAAAGAACCTTGACTTCATAAGGTAGAAAAATATTCCTGAAATTCTGGTGGACCACAGGGCAGATTAGTTGAAAGAAAGGGCCATATTGTAATATATCTATATCTACACCTATGTAATTTTTTGTTTGTTTGTTTTGAGACAGGGTCTCGCTTTGTAGTTCAGGCTGGCCCTGAGCTCCCTAGGTAGCCCAGGCATGCCTTGAACTCAGCAATCTTCCTGTGTCTTTCTCTTGAGTGCTGAGATGACAGGTGTGAGCCACAATACCAGGCACTGAGGTCTGTGGTATTGATTGCTGGTGGGTGTGAGCCACCATGCCCAGCATTGTATGGGGTTACCGGGGATCAAAATCAGGACCTTGCACCTGCAAAGCAGGCACTGGAACCACCGAGCTAAATCTCCAGCCCAGCACCTATCTAATTTTTTAAATTAATAGATTCACTTTACTGGTCCATGTTAGGAGTACCTTATGATCACATTTCTCATTGAGAATTTGCACCTCTACATGATGTATCTTATTTCTCTCTTTTTTTCCCATTCCCATTCCCTTGCCCTTACTATAATCTCCAGCCCCTCATTTATTTAAGTATTATTTCCATTTTTTTCCTTTTCATCATCAAATATTTTCTTTCCTTTCTTTGCTTTCCCCTACCTCCACCCAATTAACCTTTCTCTTTAAGCATTTTCTTTCTACTTCACAATACCTTTTATACATTTTGGAACTCATTTACACCTTCAGTTTCTCATACTAAAGAAATGATATGGTATTTATACTTTTGTGTCCTGTTCATTTCACTTATGAGTGGGGCCTCTAGATGCATCCATTTAGTTATTAATGTCTCTAATTTATCATTCTTTATGGCTGAGTAATTACTACATATTTTATCTTTATTGGTACATTAAAAAAAAACTCACATCTTTATGCAGCCTTCAACTGATGAACATCTGGGCTGTTTCCAAGATTTAGCTATCACTAATTGTGTTGCTATAAACGTGGATTCACATATGTTGCTGCGATATGATGGTTTTAATTCTTTTGTGGATATATCTAGCAGGGAAAAAGCAAAGTCAAATGGAACCTCTAATCTTAGTTTTTAGAGAAATCTCCACCGTGATTTCCACAGTGGTTGCACCAGTATACATCCCCACCAATAGTGGAGAAAGACTCATTTCTCCCCATAGCCCCACCAGCATTTGTTATTGGTTGATTTCATGATGGCAGCCATTTTTCTCTGGAGTGAGGTAGAATCTCAGTGTTATTTTCATCTGAGTCTCTTGAATGATCAGTGATATTGGACTTTTTTTTTTCCTTTTGGAGACAGGGTCTCACTTTGTAGTTCAGGCTGGCTCTGAGCTCACTATGTAGCCCAGGCAAGCCTCGAACTCAGCAATCCTCCTGTCTCTGCCTCCCGAGTGCTGGGATTACAGGTGTGAGCCACCACGCCTGGCAATATTGAACATTTTTTTCCATATTTTTTTTTTACTGCTTTTACTTCTTCATTTGAAAAATGTCCATTTCAGATGTCCACTTTTGAATTAGGTTCCTAAATTTGGAGGGTCTGATTTTTAAAATTTTATTATATTTTCTAGATAGTAGACTTTTGTCAGGAATAGCTGGTAAAATTTTTCCATAGTATAGGTTATCTTTTCACTCTTTTGGTGGTTTCTCCTCCAGTGCAGAAGATCATCTTATTAAAAATAAAAGTGCCAGGCGTGGTGGCTCATGCCTGTTATCCCAGCACTCGGGAGGCAGAGACAGGAGGACTGCTGAGTTCAAGGCTTGCCTGGGCTACATAGTGAGCTCAGGGCCATCCTGAACTACAAAGCGAGACCCTGTCTCAAAAAAAAATGTTAAAAAAATAAGATGAGATCCTAGATCTTAATTCTTTGAGCTAGTTTCTATGTGACTGAAGTTTTGTTCATAAAGTGTTTCTCTAGACACATATCTCCAAGAGTTTTACCCTACCTGTTTTCCAGCAGGTTTAGCACTTTGGTTTAATGTTTAGATCCATAATCCTCTTAGATTTTAGTTTAGTGCATCAATCTTTGTTAGGCTGAAACACAGTTTTTGAAGCACCTTTTATTAAAGACACTGTCTTCCTTTGAAGCTGTTTGGCTCCTTTGTCAAAGATGAGATGGCTTAGTGTCTCTCAAGTTGTTTTTGCATGTTATGATTCATTTCATTGGTCCTTGAGTCTGTCAGGCACAAGAAAATGATATCCCCTGTCAACATTCCTGTTCAGTACCATTCTGAAAACATTAAGCATAGCAATTAGACAAGAAAAAGAAATAACAGAAATAAAGACAGGAAAAACAGATGTTCAGCTATTCCTATTTGCTGATGACATGATACTCTATATAAAAGCCTCCAGAACCTCAGATAAAATACTGCTTGACTTATTACCAGATTCAGTTCAGTAGCTAAGTGCAAGGTCAACACTCAAAAATCAATAGCCTTTGTATACACAAAAAACAGACTCACTGTGCCGGGTGTGGTGGCTCACGCCTGTAATCCCAGCACTCGGGTGGCAGAGACAGGAGGATTGCTGAGTTCGAGGCTTGCCTGGGCTACATAGGGAGATCAGGGCCAGCCTGAACTGCAAAGCGAGACCCTGTCTCAAAAAAAAGAAAAAAAAAAAAGACTCACTGAGAAACTGGAGATTCAATCCCTTTCATGATTGAATCAAAAAAATGAAATATCTATGAATCAGTCTAACAAAGAGATGAAAGACCTCCACTCTGAAAACTACAGCACTCTGAAAAGGGAGATGGAAGAAGATATCAGAAAATGGAAAGACATCCCTTGTTCCTGGGTAGGACAAACCAATATCTTCAAAATGGCTATACTTCCAAAACTACTACAGAGATTTAATTCAATCCCAATTGAAATTTCTACCGTATATTCTAACTAGAGAACTAGAGAAAATAATCTAAAATTTCATCTGGAATAAGATGAGACCTAGAATAGCAAAAGCAATTCTGGGTAACAAAGGACATGGGAGGGGTATCACAATCCCCAATTTGAAATAATGTTACAAGGTCACTGGGATATTGAACTCGGGTCCTTTTGCTTCCAAGGCAGGCATGGTACCTCTTGAGCTAAATCCCCATTCCCTGGAATATACATATATAATCTGTAGTATTCTTTTTTGGGCTGAGCACACATGGTCTGTCAGCAGCTGTCTGAAGAGTTTAAAATGGAGCGAGACACCACTAGAATTCTGCACCATGGTACAGCCAAGGGAATTAGTTGAAAGAGACAGCCTTCATGTACACTGAATGATATTAGCTAGAAGATAACTGGGAGTGAATGTAAGAAAACAGACTCATGTAGACAGCTTGGTTTTTCGTTGCAAAAATATTTTGTAGTGGGTTACTTGGGAGGAAGAGTGAGATTTTATGTAAGGCATGATTGTTTTATTTTAGGTCATAAAGTTACCTGGGTCACTTATAGAAAGGATAACTGTCCATACAAACAAGTGTGTTAGTGACCCTTCATGTCAGGGAATCTGAAGTGTGGAGCAGATGTCTCAGAAATGAAGTAATTATTATTTTTTGATTGTTAAAAAACTGGAGTCAGTTAAATTTAACAAAGTTTATTAGAGGAAGAAAATGTTTCTGGAACTATGCAACACTGTGGGCCAAGGCTGGTTCAGAATGGGCCATCTCCAATGTAGAGAGCTACATTTATGAGAACACAGGAAATGGCACCGAGATCACCTGATGGGGACACTGTCATGCTTGCGTTCTTTGGATAGAATGAGTTAATTTTCAGGCTTAACTCTAGTGTCTATGATTGGCTTACCCTCACTTGCTGGTTATAACAGTATAATGTTAGATTAAATTGCATCAAGTAATCAAGTGGTACCCTTTGATGCTAGTAACCTACTCAGCACACAAAGGGTGCTTTGGTCTAAATTTGCCATTCAATGTAAAGGCAGTTTTAGGCTACATATAATTTAAAATCACAGACAAGCATACAACTGCTTGTTCTGGCTTAGGTAGTTTCAGAGTTTTATGGTTTTTTATTTATCTTAAATATTAGTTTATTTTCATGCCATTGGAAAGATAAATATGATTCATATGTACTTGACACTGTAGTTTGGGTAAAGGGAAGGAATCATAAGTTGCTTTTGCAAATCAGTTAGGTAGTAATTAATGATTTATTGAGTGCATAAACACAACAACTTTATTTAAGGTTGGGAGAAGAAGAACTGTGTGTTTGTGTGCAAAATATATTTATATAATGTATCTTCTCTACTGTCCAGGAAAACTAAATGTCATATTGCAGTAGGAAAAGGGTTGCTCACTTAAAGTTCACTCTTTCCTGGACTACAGTAGTAATATAATTGTTCCCTCTTCATCCATCTCCTATTATACTCAAACCAGACTCAAATGACTTGCAGCAATCATCTGGAAACACAGATTTATTATGGCATCCCAATATATAAATCCTAGTTGTTTATTTTGGTAAGAAACAACCATTATTGGTGACATCTCTCATTCTCTCTCATACCCTCACATGATGAAAACATAAGCCACATTAGATTATTACTGTAAAATAGCAGACTATTTGGTTTCATATAGGTTGTGGTTTGTTTGTTGAATTATTGGTAGTGCAAAGCTAGGACCTTCACAGTGAGGTGCATCCCTAGTCTTCTTCTTTATTTTGGTTTTGTTTTTATTTTTATTTATTTATTTATTTATTTATTTATTTATTTATTTATTTATTTATTTATTTATTTATTTATTTATTTATTGAGGCAGGGTCTTGCTTTGTAGTTCAGGCTGGCCATGAGTTCATTATGTAGCCCAGACAAGCTTCAAACTCAACAATCCTCCTGTCTCTGCCTCCCGAGTGCTGGGATTACAGGTGTGAACCACCACGACTGGCTATTTGGTTTTTATTTTTGAGACAAGGTCATGTTAATTGACTAACATGCCCAGGCCAGGATTGTCCTTGTAGCCCTGCTGCCTCGTTCTTCTGAGTGTGTGCCACTATGCCCAGCTTTAACTGCATGCATCTCAACATTCTCTTCCTACTGCCCAGAATGTCCTGCCACACATTCCATGCCATCCTCACCTCTATTTTCACCCAAAGCAGCTCTTTGTTTTCTAAGAAGGTAGACACCCAAAGTAGATAATAACTTCTGCAAAAAAATATCAGGTAAAAGGAAGTGAAAACCATCCTATGGTGAACACCTATTGATGCTGAATTTAACATAACGCATTCTTTCAGGTACATAGCTGACAATATAGTGTCTGGTATCAAAAATAAGGCAATACTTTATGGCAGAGTAATACTCCCATTTTGTAAAAAAATTTACATCTTCTTTATCCACTCTCCAGTTGATGGGCATTTGGGTTGTTTCCAAGATTGAGCTATCACGAACTGAGCTGCTATGAACAAGGGTGTACATCTGTCTTTCCAAAGAATGACAAGATCGATCCATTTAGGTGCAAATGGAGACACCTGGAGGATATTCTAATAAGTGAAATCAATAGATCACAGATAGACAATATCCGGATCTTCTCTTTGGCATGAACACCTGTAGATACAAATGAGTTCTAGAAAGTAGGACAGCTTTTATAGAGTGGAAAATTTCTATAGGAAACTTGGTGTGGGAATGTGATGAGGGGAAGGAATAAATATGATACAGAAAGAAAATAAAAAAGCATGTATAAAGGGGGGAGGAGGGGGGAGTGGGTAGGGATGTGGATAAAAATGAGAATTAACTTGTGGCATATACTGGTAAAAATTTCCCAATGTTATATGTGATTTTGAGATGTATATAAATTATACCAATAAAGAATTCAATTAAAAAAATAAGGCAATACTGACAGCCAGATCAGGAAATATATGAATTACTGCTATAACCAGTAAAGGGATAGGAATGATACAGGGTGTTGAGTATCAATAACCTAAAGGTTTTGAATAGTGATTATCTTTAATAGGCATCTGAGAACAAAAGTTGGGTCATTGGCTCACAAATGGAAATAACTTGTGGGAAGATACTGGTTTAAAGGCTGGACCATGGCAGAGTTGTATCATTATCTAAATCGATGAATGGGTGGGGGGGGGGAGTTGAATCGAGTCTCCTAACCTCCCAAGTATTTTGTAAAGTGAGAGGGGAAATTTTGTCTGTGGGTAGAAAAAAGTAAAATATCTGTTTTAACCATTTAGAACGTTTGATCTCCACACTTGTGTGTTTGGGTTGAAAGCTGCACTCTACAAATTGTGATGTGTGAAACTTTAAGCTATGATATTAACACAGTAATACAAATGAGCTGTTCACATCTCAGAACGCTGACAAAAAGAGAACATCCGGAACGAATATGCTTTCAGCTCAGGTTACACACATTTTCTTGAAACTACTTACAACCATATATTAGTGATATTTCAGACCATAACGAGTAAAGCACAAATACTGAGTCACTAGGGGAAGGAAAGTATTATTTACAAAGAAATGACTGACCACTATGTAGGCGCAAACTTCTTAAATACAATGATAGAAACCAGAAGACAACAAGATTGTCACTTAGGGATCTAATGAAGTTAGGTTAGTCGCTCGTCCATTGCAGGGACAAATAAAATACTTGATATTTGCACCTTAGAGGAGAAAAGATTTATTTTGGCTAATATCTGAAGTGGATTCACTCTGCAGTTGGCTGGCTGCAAAGCACAAATGAAAAGCACAGAGGAAAGGCATGATGGAGAAAAGCTGCTTAACAGACGGGAAGCAGAAAGGAAAAGGTGGGTCTAAGGACAAAAACGTTCCCCTCTACGTCATCCTCCTGTGACCTGCCCCTTCCAGCCATTATCTTTGGGGATATTTTATATATAAGTCAGAACAAAAGTGTCAACCTAGCATTGCATTTAATTTTTGTTTGCATTTTAATTATATGTATTTTAACTGATACATAAAGACAAAAATATAAATACCCATACAGTGTATATATACACTCTCTCTCTCTCTCTCTCTCTCTCTCTCTCTCTCTCTCTCTGTATATATATATATATATATATATATATATATATATATATATATATATTCAAATTGGGTTTATCATCTGATTCTTCAAATGTTTATCATTTCCCTATGATAGAAACATTGAATTCTCTCATCTAGGTTTTAGAAATGCATATTACTGTTAGGTATCATCTTACTGTGCAATAACACGTTAGAACTTTTTCCTCTTCCCTAACTATAGCTTTGCACCCGCTTATCAAACTACCCCTGCATTCTGTTCACTACAGTTCTAATATCTACAATTTTACTTTCAACTTCTGAGGTTAACTTTTTCATATTCTTCATCTGAAGGAGAACCACGCGATACTTATCTTTCTGTATCTAGCTCATTGCATTTAGCATGACAATCTCCAGTTCCATCTGGCTTTTCATAAAGTACAAAATCTCAAGTCTTTTGTAACTGAATAGGATTCCAATATGTATGTGCCACATTTTCTTTATCCTTTGTCCATTTTCTTTAAACATTTGTCAAATGATTGACACTTAGTCTGATTCTATTTTTAACTACAGTGAACAGCACTGAAAACAAGACAGTACAAATATTTTGATATACCATTTTCACATCCTCTGAATATATTCCCAGGGGTGAGATTTCTGCATTATAAGGTAATTCTTTCTTTAGTTTTTTTAAAATAACATCTATACTATTTTCTTTAATGACTATATTAATTTACAGTTTCATTAAGAGTGTGTAAGGTCTTCATTTTTCCACATACTTTCCAGTGTTTTATATCAGTGGTTTTGATGGTAGCCATTTTACTAGAACAAAGTGATATTTCATATGATTGTTTTCCATGTCATTGGCAGGTTGCTGAGAATGTATTACAGCACACATTTGGGTGTGACCGGGAGGCGCACTGGGGTAGGAAGTTAGGGTCTTGATCTGCTCGCTTGTTCCTGCTTCTCTGGCATTGTCCCCTCCCTCTCTCCCAGCTGCCATGAACTAAGCATCCTCGTTCTGCTCTGTCCTTCCATCATCTTTCTGCCCCGGGGCTAGCTGGCCACGGAATGAATTACTTGAAATACTGAGTTAAATTGAACCTTTCCTCCTTTAAGTTGTGGGTGTCAAGTATTAGGACCCTGAAACATGTAGGCAAATTAAAAAATGGATACCAAAGACGTGGCATCACTGCTGTGAACATGTCTGTCCATGTCATTCAAAAGACTTTGAACTTGTTTGTAGGAAGAGTTCACACAGCTTTGGAGGCACCAACTAGAGCAACCCCACCCTGCTATAAGCACAGCCTGATAGGTAACTATGGTCAGAGCTCAGGAGCCATGAATGCTGAGAAGAATTTGGACAGTAAAGGCAGGTTCAAGTGGTTTCGGTGGTGAACAGTGCTCCAGTGGGGTTTGGAATAGAGGTCATATGTATTTTGCTTTGAAAACATTGTGTGCGTTTTGCCCATGCCCTGTGTTTACACTTAGACTGAAATTAAGGACTAGCTGTCACGGTGGAGGAAATATCAAGGCAGCTCCCAGTTTAGACTGTGGCATGGATACTATCGGCTGCTTTTATCCCAATTTATAGTGAGAAAGAGGTACAAATAGGCAGAAAAGCTTGGCACTTAAATTTTAGTCCAGAAGGAAATAAAACTGAAGACAAAGAGGGTAGAACTACTGAAGAGACTAGCAGCATTTTTAAGAAACCAAATACTTTGAAATGTGCTAATAAATAGAAATGTGCCTGTTGATGGGACCTCAGGAATCAGTAAGACCTAATCCATCAAGGCTTAACAATGCAAAAATATTAACTTTTCATTTGTGAAGAGGGCTCCTCATATCTCACTTGGGAAAGGTCTAGGGAATTGATTCCCTAGAATTCATCTCACTCTTCCTAGGCTATACAGCCACTCAGAATTCACTGCAGCCTTATTTCAGAGGGACAGAGCTAGTAGCAGATCATGGCATCACCCATATGATGGCGATCTTACTTCCATGTGGAATTCACAAGTTGTAGTCAAAGAAACTTTCAGCCAGATTTTAGAGGGTGGCCTTAGATGCTAGGCAAGAAGCCCCTGTGAGACCAGGGCATGAAGTTGTAAGAATGAAACCAGAGGCACAGCGGAGACTCCAGGAATTAAGGGATGCGAGGGATGGAAATACTTGTCAAGGAAAGCTGCAGGCTGTGAGAGTAGCCAGCCTGAGACAGAGGCCATGCGAGATGCAACCAAGAAGGTTGAAGCCCTTTGGAATTCCTATCTCATGCCACATAGCCTGGCTGCGGACCATGGAACAACAGGACTTAAATGTTTGCCTTTCTATATTTTAGTGGGGCTTTGCGTGGATTCTTTTCTATTCCTCTATTTTCTTTAGGAATAGAAATGCTTTTCCTGTGTCATTGTGTCTTAGGACTTCGTGGCTTTAAAAAAATTTATAGATGCTTCATAGCTGAGAATTTTCCTTGAATCTCAGAAGAAACACAGAGTCAGACTTTTGAAAAATTCTGGAACTGTTGAGATTTGGGGGAATGTCCTATTATGCTTTCAGTTTTACATGGCACCATTATATCATGTTAAGTGTAATTGTTATCTTGTGTTTATTTGGAATTAAGTGTGACCTAGGAGAGGTATTTAGTGTCAAGTTTACAAGAGGTGAGAGGTGATGGCTGAGGTGGTTGTTCAACTTGACTGGTGCGGTATCCATGCAGAGCATTAACGAATCACACTTCTGGAGTGTCTGGGTGGGTTATCGAGGCCTTAGAGTGTAGATTATCTCTCTCAGCCTTTCTCTCTGGCATTGTCCCCTACTGCGTTTCCTGCTTTCACGAACTAAATCTCTTCACTGTGCCACTCCTCCTCCCATGGTACTCCTGCCTTGTAAGCAAAAGCCTATGGGTGAAATTCTCCCAAAATGTGAGACAAATTAAACCTCCCACTTTATATCGTGAGTGTAAGGTACTGTGTTACATGATGGGAAAATTGACTATTTTTTTTTTTACTCTCTCTAGAAATTTTACAGTTACTTTTCACAGAGAGCTCTATACTTCCCAATGTTTTGTCATTAATGTTACTTTCTTTCAGTTCTAAGTACTCGGTTTAGCATGTTTTGCAGGACGTGTTACTTGAGAGATACATTCTGTCAGTTGGCTCAGCTTTTCTGTCTGGAGAGGCCTTCTCCCCTTACTTAGCTCTAAAGTGTAGCTTCCCTGGATTCATTGCCTCTCACTGTCATCTTATTTCCTTCAGTGCTGTGGAAAGTATCAGGGTTCTCTCCTAAGGCTCCTGCTGCCTAGTCTACTGTTGGGCAGACTGGGTCATCCTTGTGTGTTCTTTCTTTCTTTTCTTTTGTAGTCTTGAGAATATCTTCTTCCTTTTAACCAGAAGAATTTGACTGAGACATATCGTGGAGTAGATTTTGTTGAGCCAAATGTGAATGGTGACCTTTTGCCTTCTCGTATCTAGAAGTTTCTATCCTTTTGAAGGTTTGTATCCTTTTGAAGGAAGTTTTCTGTTACCTCTTTGAATAAACTTTCTTATTTCTTCAGCGTTTTCAAATATTTTTGAACCCAATAACCCAAACATTCTAACGTTGCCCCAAGGTTTCCTTCTCCCTTGTACTCTTAATGTGTTTTATCACTTTTTAAATTTTTCTCTGTTTTTCAGCTTAAATATTTCTGTTAGATGAATCAAAATTGTATCCATCTCTGTTAAGATTGTTAGACTATTAAACTGCATGTCTGTGTTTTCTTGATATTAGTTGTTTCCTTTTTTTTTTTTTTTTTTTTTTTTAGACAGGGTTTCGCTTTGTAGTTCAGGCTGGCCCTGAGCTCACTATGGTGCCCAGACAGACCCCAAACTCAGCAATCCTCCTGCCTCTGCCTTCCGAGTGCTGGGATGACAGGCGTGAGCCACCACACCCAGCATTGTGGTATGTGGTACTGATTGCTGGTTGACGTGAGACACCATGCCTGGCATTGTTGTATGTAAGGTTCCCGGGGATGAAACCAGGGACCTTGCGCTTGCTAGGCAGGCACCAGAACCACTGAGCTAAATTTCTGGTCCTAATACTGATCATTTTATTACTGCTTTCTAGGTCCTCATTTTGGTCATTAAGTGCATGTCGGTGTGTGATATCATCTGGATACTGAAAGATTAGGTTTCTGTTGAAGTTTTCCGAATCTGGATTTCTTTGTACCGTATTTTACCTGGAAATTCTAAGCAATTTACTCCTTTTCTTTATGGTTAGTGATTGCTGGTATTTCATCACAAGATGGAGCTTTTAGTCCAGGTTTTGTGAGCCTACTGTCTGTGTGATGACGTTCTTTGAACAGTAGAGGGCAATAAAAACCCATCTTTGCCCCCAAACTACAATTCCAGCCTTGTTTCCCAGGAAGGAGAGGATTATCTTGAAAAGGTGGTCTGTCCCCACAAGCCTCTCCATGGGTTTCTGTTAGGGCCACCAATCTCATTCATAGCTTATCAAGCATTTTGGGCTACTTCTGGGCACAGTCACTGTGGAGGGACTTGGGTACCCTGCCTAAGGCCACTATCCCTGATACACCTTTTCGCATTCTGAGTTCACAGCTTGTGGCAGAGTTGTGAAGTAGAGCCAAGGTTGTTCTGAGCTACCCACTGCTAAAGTAGGTAGCCACCCACGGGTGGAGCAGGACAGAATAGAAGTCTGAAGAATGGAGGCCACATATCTTCTCCTGGTGTCACGGCTCTTGCACAAACTTCTTCTACCAACTGTGTTCTTCACAGTCAGGTCTGACCGGCCCAGTACTATTTCCAAGGCAAAAATCTTTTGCTCGTACCACGACTTAATCCCAGTGGATGGAGTCTTTCTTTGTGCTACCACAGCTGAGGCGCTGGTGGCAAAGGCAGTCTTTCTGGCACCAAGGTTGATGCTAAACTGAGCTTCATCCGAGCTTCACACCTGCAAGGACCTGCGTGCTCTCGGAGACGCACTGGCACATAGCACAGCGAACAGCTATCAGTTAGATACATAAATCTGTCTCGCTGGAGTGCAGGTGCTGGTCTGTGAGCACGGGCCTGGGGATAGCCGTGCCACCAGAGGTGGAGAAAAGGTGATGGAGACAGTCCCTTGGCTACCAAGACTGATGCTAAACTGTGTTACAAGCGAATCTCATGGCCAGAGGGATCTACGCAATCTCAGGATTTAGGACTATATCCAAGGCCTACTCAAAGGCTGACGATGATGCCGGTCAAAACTTGAGTTTAGTTCCCACTGACTTCTAGGTCTCTTTCCGATGCCCGGGCAAGTCTAGAGGCTCTGTGAGTTCTGCCTTGGATATGGATGCCTTTGGTTTCTGCCTAGAGGTAAGTAGAACTTACAGTTCTCGGCCCCAAAGAAAAGTTCCGTCTTAGCTTGCCCTACTTCCAGAGGGTGAAGGCCTGCTCTTCCACTCTCCTGACCAAGGCTGGGGCATGGGTGGTAAGAGAGAGAATCATTTAGCTACTCAGTTGGGCAGGGTTGTAGGCTCTGCCTGGCACTGGGTTTCGAGTCTATGGTCTGGACTTATTCCTTCTCTCTCCCACAGAAGTTGTCTCTCCACATTGATTGGAACTAGAGAGAGGGGAGGCAGGCAGGACTATCTGCCTTCTTCCATGTGCTTTTATACTCATAATTTACCACAACCAGGCAATATGATCTCTCACCTGGCTTCTTTAACTCTTGAGAAGGTAGTTTGGCCCACGAATAGCTGTTCAAATTGTGTGTGTGGAAGTGATCACTAGAGGATTTTAGTTGCAACTAACTGTCCAAAACATTTTTTTTAATTGAGTAGAGTAGATAAAAGATTTGGAAATATGAATGAGAAAGGCAGACAAAATAATCAAATAAAAAAGATTATGGGGAAAATATGATTACAGATAGACCAGAAAAAAATATGAATAATGCTATGTCAAAATCATTTTAACAAATATAAAATGGAAAATTTCATAGAATAATAGGCTTCTAAAAAGTATTTTGCAAAAATATTGAAAACCCCCGTGTATCTATAAAGTATAGAAGAAATTGAATTAGTTGATAAAAATCTACCCTTGGAAACTACAGCAACACACACAAATAAACATATATACAGGCAATTTTAAAGTCCGGTTTCGTCAAATCTTTACGAAAGAGGTAAATCCTTCATTATGCAAACTGGTTTTTGGATTCAGCCTCCATGTGACTGAAAACTGTTTTAGCAAGTTTCGACATGGTGACCGTCAAGGTTGGGTGCCTCTGGCTCAATGGAACCACTGAGCCCTGAGCCGGTCCCAGGCCTTCATTTTAGAGCTGTGGGATATGAGAATTATCTAAGAGGATTTTTTCGGTTCACAGAACCAGTTATGTTCCCTGAATTGTCTGGTGTGCACGTGTGGTTTTATGTTAATTCTTCTTGGTCAGTCTGTCTATGCTGAATTTAAACGGACATTTTTTGTAACTTTTCTAATTTTTGAGTGGATACTGCCAGTGGAACGTTACACTGTTGATGAGCCCATAATACATAATAATGTGTAATTATTGAATACCATTTCATTTTGGAGCAGTTTTAAAATTGAAATCAGGGGCCGGAGGGTTAGCTCAGTGGTTCCGGCGCCTGCCTTGCAAGCGCAAGGACCTGAGTTCGATCCCCGGTTACCACATATAATGCTGGGCGTGGT